>JAWCTZ010000160.1:0-69988 GCA_036850595.1 Rhyacichthys aspro | reverse complement strand
TTTAAATGGATGTGAAAAGGATGTATTCACTTTAATTTTGAATACTGATCATTTGCTGGAGCCTAATAAACCAACAAAACTAATAACTCACAATCCAAATCGATTGAAAGACAGTTATAAATTTAATCTAGATATTTGGTAAATTGATTAAAAACACAGATTTTTGTAAAAAATCTTGTGGAGGCATACTTGAGTGCTTATTTATTTTAGGCATAGGGAAATATGTGAAAGTATTGGTTTGTACAGTTATGATTTTTTTGCAAATATGAAGCACAAAACATAAGAGAAATAACAGGAAGCCTCTAAGTAATGCCTATAAAGATTGATGATAAAGTACTGATGTCAATACAAATGCTAAAACTATCTATTTCTGGTGTGATATGAATAAACAGCTGCAGTTTCCGTTATGCTTCTTTCACATCAGCAGGGGAGTTCCAAAAGCAGGAAGCAAAACTAGTCATGTTTGTAACTAAAACAACCCCACAGAATCATGTTATTTTGATATCTCTCGAATAACCATAGCTCTCTGCCTGACATTAAAATTACACCGAATGACATCGAGAATAGAGGCTGAAAAACGCGGAAATAGTCGTTACTCTGTCGTTTGTTGTGAACGTAACGGTCCGCTGCGAAATTACTCGGAAACAGAAGCTACTGTATTTACAACAAAAACACTTTGTTTGAACTTACCAACGAACACGGACGGAGAAGACATCGAAACCGGGAACTTTGAGTAAAAATGTCGACATTTATGCAACATAAAGAGATGCAAAGTTTTTGAAAGTTTCTAAAAGTGTCAATGAAGGAAACGCTACCCTTTGACAGGAAAGTTACCAAGCTTTCGCCGGTCAACGTCAATTCATGGAACAAGAAAGTGACTTCCGGGTATCCTTTCAAAATACAACCATTTTCCACCCGCCAACGAACTGTTTCCTAACAGCACTGGACATAACTCTTTCCTAGGGTAAAGAAGTAAAAGATGACTACATTTGATATTTATCATATAAATAACCTTTAATATGTACTGCGTGTTAATACTTATTTGTAGGTTTGTACTTTTATTTTTTAATAAACCGGATATGCCTAATGACCTATCATTTAGTGTTACTCATCGTAGTTTCAATGTAAAGTAAGCTGGTATTATAAGGCTGGTTCATTCACTAGAAAAATGCCCCAGCACTAAAGTATAGTACTATTTTTTGAAATTACTATTTAATTAATTATTAAATCTACTTTAACCTTGAAACAAGTTTAAATGTTTACTTTGTAAGTGGCACAGCTTGTGTAGTTCTACTTTTTTGCCACTAGATGGAACTAGATCATTATTTTAAGATATGGCACATTTAGACAAGGCGAGTACTGATTTTTTTATTGCAGCAGTGTCAGTGTAGACTGACACTGACGGACTATGTGTGAACAGACATTTAAACTCTGTTAATTGAACTGAGGGTGCACAAATTGAAAATAAGGATGTAATTCAACCTTTTTCATTCCTGTAGAGTCGAGCCAGATTATAGTTTTTAGGTTTTTTTTTTTAACACATTTTATTATTTAATTTTACAGAAACTAGCAGTGATTTGAACGACAGGTGTTAATCATTAGCCAATCAACAACTACTATTCCATTTCCAAGAAGTCCGAAGTGGTCCTACTGTCACTTTATTGTTTTAATATATGATAAAGATTAGATTCTGTTACAGTCGTGTTGTTTTTTTCAGGTTTAGGCATGTTGTGGCTAAGTCTCCAGAAAATTCATGTAAATTGTTTGTGTTGGATCAAAACAAGTCCATCTTTTATAGTGCTGTCATGGCCTCATGATCAACAAAGTTTACTCCACTTTTCTCTGTTCTGTCATATTTTTGTATGCTTGTTTACTCTAACGCCATTGCCAACTATTGCACATAACACACAATGAAAAAAACATCTCAGTCTGACAAAATTCTTTTATTTTTCATGGCAGTCATGTTAAAGTTTACAGTAAAATAAACTTCTTGTAAATCTCTGAAATAACTAAGGTGCAGATGTTGCTATATAAAACAGTAAAACAGAAGTGACTAAAGGACATTTTGAGGCCTGTAAGTGTGCTTTTCATCCACATTTATTACTGTACAATACAAGAATAAATCTGCTCTTTAAGTTAGATCTGATTCTAAGGTTTTATAGAAAATTGCATAAGTGTGGAGCCACTGCCAGCTGTTTAAAGAAGTCCTTTAATGGTTATCTCCACATCCGTGCAGGTTAAAGTAAAACTAAAGACAAAAAAGGTCCTTGTGCGGAAAATGCAGACACTTAACTTCATTAGGCTCCACTTTAAATTTTGCATTTTGATGCTTTTATTGTTCTTAGATTACAAGTGAGGCAGCTGGAGGGAGGAACCCGCTGTTCTTTCACAGACACTGCTGTATGAGTGTGCTGCCAGTACGAGTGGTGCTTGACATCAGTGTTGTTTCTCTGAAAGTCAAACCAGGACACGTTTCTCATTCACTCTCCGCAGAGATTTGATCCAAAGTGTCCAACTCCAGATGTGTGGTGGTGATCAGCTCTGAGGACTCATTCTTGTTTGATCGCCTCCGGTTCACATTGGACAAAAACAATCAACCTCATAATGCACAGACCATTGAACTTAGTGGCTCTGTTCACAATTGGAGTCCTTTTTGTCACGGAGAATGGACACTTAGATACTTGAGATGCAAAATAGCACAATGCTTCTCCTACTTTACTCCATGTGACACTGAAAGACTTAGTTGACCTCCTAAGACATAAACTTGTATTTATATTGCTTTTGTTTCTCCACATAGGTTTGACAAATCAAATCACATCACGCAGGACAAAAACTGACTTGAGTTGCAGTATGCATATCACATTGTTTGTGTTTTGTCACCAAAAAATCTCCCCACAAATTGCAGTTTTTAGTGTTGATGTTGTTTAAGAGTGACAGAACCAGGGCCCTGTACTTCAGAGCCTATTACAAATGTCTATTCTACCAGAAAATAACTAAATAACTAACAATCTCAGTCTGGATCAGTGGTATCACGAAGCAGGGTTTACAACTAGTACAGTTAACCCTATCGACCTATATATAACCCGATCACATTGACAGGTTGAAGACGAACATGAAACTGAGCAAAACTCATGTGCAAAGTGAACATCATCATATACTGGCATTTTACAAAGAAGCTGGCCAAATGCTCTTTGTACGTTCATGCTCCATTCAGGTGCTTTTTTCAATCTCTGTGCAGTATTTTTCCCCTTCTCTTCCAAACTGGCAGCTTGTTTGTCAGGTTAACCATGTCCATAGAGATCTAACTCAACAGAAAGTTAAAAAAAAGCTTCTTGATACCAAAAACCTGTTGTTGGTTCATTGTATTACACCTCACGAATCTGCAGGACAACTTTCTTTGTTCCATCATTGTCTCCGACCATCTTTAATGAGAAATACCTCATGTAATGTTAAGATATTTTGCACCAGCACCACCTCATCACCAAAGCTCTGCCTTTATAAATATTGCTTTTGCTCAAAAATCAGAACAATGCCAACAACACAAGAGGTCTTTCAGATAATGTCAGTATTCATTCACGTTCACACTTAGCAGAAATCTGATCTTAAGTGTCCGGTGTCCCCTCTGGACACATTCAAAACACATTAGTAGCATTCACACTTGGCATTAACACGTCACAGATTGTTTAATCAAGACACATTTTAGTGCTAGTTCATATCCATGTGTCAGACTAAATTAAGGACAACAAAAATCTGAAGTGCTGAGTTTCTGTTTAGTCCAAAAAGCATCAAATGTCTGTTAAAGCATGCAGAAAAATGAGTTCTAAAAATAGCTGCTGGTCCATTTGTGGAGCCAAGAGGCCTCTGCATTAGTCCAGAGCAGAACCTGACTCCAAAAACACAGGCCTTCCTTAAGCAAAGTATCTTCATTTCATCATCTGGTTTTGGGAGGTCTTACTGCCAGGGCCGCTGTGGTGTGGGATTAGGGTTGGGGTAGATGGGTGCAGGGCTGGGGTAGGCCGGGACAGCGGTGTTAGGGTGGGGCGGGTACGTCGGCGTTGGGTACTGGGGCATGATGTGGGGCTGGCCGTGGTGGCTGGTGGTGGTGTGAGCCGGAGACGAGGCGGCGGAGGAAGAGGAGGGGGGCAGGTGGAGGTAGAGAGGGGCCGAGGGGCGGACGGAGCCGGGGGCGGTGGGGGTCGGGACTCTCTGCAGGACTGTGGGTACAGCTGGGAGTCCGAGCGGTACAGGCCGGGCAGGGACGCCTTCAGCAAACTCTCCTGACTCCTGAACGAGAGACAGAAACGGGACAGCAACATGAAAATAGTGTCAGCGTGAATAATATAAACACATGAGGTACACTGTGATTTTATTATTGTTAAATGAGTCTTTCATTCTGTGAGTTACCTCTGATATCCTCTGTTCTCATATCCGCTGAGTCCTCCGGTCAGGTACAGGGGGCTGTCCGGGGCAGGCGGGGTTCATCCTCTGGGACAGGTGGAAGATCTTGGGCGGAGGAAAGGACTCCCACTCGCCCTCCTCTCGCTCCAACCAGCACTCACTGCGCCGGGCCGAGCGCTTCTCCCTGCGTCTGAGACAAGACAAACTGTTTACGTTGACTTCCATTCAATTTTTTCCAAGTTGGAGACCTATGTGGGCTCCCAGAACAGCCAGAACAAGAGTGCATCTGGGTTGTTACACATCAACATATTTAATTTGGGGAAAGTGTCATTGCTCCAGTCCAACCTGCTGCGTCCCTCTTTCTTGGCCCGGTCTCTGCTGGACTTCTCCTGGAGGCAGCAGATGAGGAAGGACAGGGACATGGCCAGGATCACGATGCCACTCACCACTGAGGCCAGCACTGCCACTCTGAGGCCTCGGTCCTCCGGCCTCGGGATCGCTGTGGGTCAACACAGAGACACTGTGTTTTACAGGTAATCTCCTAAAACAGATGCTCTATTGTTGTACTAAACTGTCTTGGCTGTTAAAAATTAAATAGTTAGAAATGCCACTTCTTCACAGAGTCCAAAAAGGACTACTAAAAACAGTGACTTTGAGTGGGATTATATCGATAATCTCTATTATTTCTGCAACTAAAAATTAACATTTGTATTTTGAGTTGGTTGGAGCATATCAAGGTTCAATTAACTGCACAGATAATACATCAAACTAAACATGGCCCATTTTTGCTGTTGGTGTTCAGGCATTGTTTCAGAGAGGCATCATATGAACAGCTATGGTAGCCCAGCAGGGACATGCTGTTGTCTGAACAAATCAGAATCAGTTCAGTTCATAAAGGTTTTAAATCCTAAAGCCCCCTTACACCAATTCAGAGAGTTTGTTAAATCAAAGTGTAGTTGTGATGCACCATTTAATAAAGTTTAATAGTAAAAGTAGTAATAAATGTTTAGTTTACAAAAGTTGAAGTCAGTTTAATCAGTGTGAGATGGTAATAGAGGTGATATCAAATTAATCAAATAACTGTATACCCTATACAGTAGCCACTAACTGGCACTGCTTTTCCACTTGTTCCTGTTCTAAAGTCAAATGAAACTTATCAGGAGGTACTGTGTTGCTGCAGCTTATTGGTGCAGTGCAATCGGTCTTTTATTGTGACAAAAACTGAAATGTGCATGTAATATGAGCTTTATAGATTTTGAACTCATGTTCGGCTCCTGATACAATCCTTTAAGGTATGAAGAACTTGTTGGTGCAGTCAGGTGTAAATGTGTGCTCTGTTTGTAGGAACAGGAAAAATGGCTCCTTTCACTGGTGCTTCAAATGTCTATTTTCAAATATACACAAACACAAAGTGCACACAATGCACCTTTAAAGCTTGTGTTGTAATGTAATGCAAAATATTCCCTTTAGCACTAACTGAAAGCCCAGCCATTTTCTTTATAGCCACATTATATGCAGAACAAATGTGATCTATTTTTGTGTGTAAAAATTTAACTTCACTTCCAGAGCTGATTTCTCATGACACAGTTGCATGTTAAGATCTGTGTGAAATGTCATTAGAGACGCTTCACCTGAAAACTGCAACACATTTAACGCACAACTAAACCTGAGTGAGAAATACAAGTGTTCACTGCACTGTTTTGTATCTGCTCACTCTGAAACCAGGACATGAACTTACACATATTACATAAATTACAGAGGAATTTGCATGTGTCATATCAAATATTCATGGTGCAATTAAACGTGTCATCTTAGATCTGCTTACGCTGCAAATGAACGAGTGCAAATGAATCCCAAAATAAGTACAGTGTAGTGAGAGAGGGGATGAATTAGTCGACTTCTAAAGACAGTAAAAAACAAGAGAACAGCAGAGCATATGTCTTCAGATACAAAAGTTAGCAGGGTCTGTGATAACCTATACTATCTTAAGTTCATGTTGTAGAATTTAAGTCATAAAAACACTATTTAAAGGTCTCGGTCTTGTCTCAGAATCAAACCATATTATCTTGATCACAGTCATGTTGTGGTTTTCCTTAGCTCCTTCTTTTAACCTGAGGAACAGATTGAAGTGTTTTCCAGAAAACATCTTTGCAACCAATGGGACACCAGACCCATACTGTCCTGCTGCAATGGAAACCAGGCTGAAATAATCACACAAAAACATTTTTTGCCCACTTACCTCCACATACCTCAATACCATACAGCATCTTTTATATTAAGAAGTTCTGTTAGCTGCTCTTCACAAATTGGAATAGTGTCCTAAGGTGTCATTTTTATCACATATTTCAAGGCTTAGTTTGGAAATATGCGTGCACTGCTTTTAAACATCTACCTAGACCTGTTTTTAATGTTTATCTATTGTCCAGTGAGCCACATTGATGCAGTTTTCTCTGGGCCTCACCTTCACAAACGGGCAGGTAGTTGCTCCACTGGGCTCTGCCATTCTTGACACTGCAGTGGATCTTGTCACTGCCCACCAGCTGGTACCCCTCCCGACACCAGAAGGCCAGCACGCTGCCCACCGACACCCCCGTGCCCCCCTCGACGTAGAAGGAGCCTCGCCGCGGAGGTAGGACCGGGACACAGGACAGACCTGGGGCAAAGACAGAGATGACAGGGACGGTCATACACTGTGCACATGCAGCCAAATCAGGTTTCAGTAAATGTAATTTGTTTATTTATGCCATTCATTTTCCTGTATGAATGTAGATCAGTGTGTCAAACTTAAATTAATTAAGTTAATAAGAATCTTTCAGGGGCCGAAGATGGTGACATTTGGAAGCTTTTATTAAATTTTGAATGTGAGGTTTGATCTTCATTTGAGTCTTACAAAAGTTATCACACAAACAATAATTCCCTCCCTTTATGGAAACTGGTTTTAGTTGACTTTGAAAAAGTTTTGGTCAGATTTCAACAGGTTTTAGTTGAATTTGAACAGGTTTAAGATGGATTGGGACAGGTTTTAGTTGGATTTCAACAGGTTTTAGATGGATTTGAACAGGTTTGAGTTTAATTTGAACAGGTTTTAGTCAAATTTGAACAGGTTGTAGTTGTATTTGAACAGATTTTATTTATCTTTGTAGCAAAAATCAAATCCATCTAAAACATGTTCAAATCCAATTAAAACCTAGAGCCGAAAATATCTCTTACTAAATGTATTGAAGGGCCACATAAAACATTGCAAAGGGCCTGTTTGGCCCCCAGGCCTTGAGTTTGACAAGTGTGATGTCGACTGTTAATCTCATAATTCCATTTTTCATAGCTTTATCAATTGCAGTGATTGAACCGACATATTGCCACGTCTTTCCTTGTTTTTCTCTTTCCGCTGTGATACCCATGTGTTTCTCTGTGTGTGATCTTTGGCCGGATACAAAGACTGAAGAGAGACACTATTTTTATCGTCCTTATGCTGCAATACACAAACAGAGGGCTCTCGTGATGCAGCAGCTAAAGTTAGACTCTGCTGCGGGGATCAGTGAGGCTGGAAGACAATCACATGTCCAGGAATGAGAAAATAAGTCATTATTATGTTCTGCAATGCTGCACTCATTACCATACAATAATGTGAAGGGGCTAATGGTGATGACTCAGCAACTGGAGCAGAGGATTCCTGCTGAGATGTATGGATTTACAAGTCGTAATAAAGTCTAATGTGTGGACTGAATGCAATGGAGCTCCACAGAAATAAGAAAAAAAAAAAAGTTGCTGAAGCTCATGTAAAAGTGGAAGCTGGATCCAAGAAGCCTCATTCCATCGACTCTTCAGTGCCACAAAATACAAAGCCAATGTTTTTCAAAGCTACGATTCTGATCTCGTACTCTTTATATGAACACAAACTTTTCTATGGGTTCATTTGTAGATAATTCCTCAGTTTGTCAAGAATAGCATGCAAATAAATGTCATAATACCCCTATGCCGCAACTTATGCCTTGTTCGGACAACATGACCTAAACTGAGTTTGTCTGTGGCAGTCACAGATAAGCTACAGCTAATGAAAATACACAATACAGAATGACAGAGCAGAGTGAAAGGCAGAGAAGCCCATTTCTTTTTTCATTTTGCCTTTTTCATAATATAAAGCACAAAAACTTCTAGCACCTTTTTTCTGTTGTTTGATACTTGTTTTTTGGTGTAATTAAATTCTGTTGGAGACTCCACAAACTGGTTAGGTCTGAAAAATTGAGAAGTGTGTGATCCCCTGATGCTGTTCACTTGTGCAATCAAACCACAAGACCTCTTTTTGAGGCAAACTATTGAAGGAGAACAAGGCTTTAATATCATTTACAACTTGCTTTTTGCTGCAAGTTTCTTCTTGCAAAACTTTTTATTATGGCTAACCAGACCT
This sequence comes from Rhyacichthys aspro, assembly GCA_036850595.1. Lineage (NCBI taxonomy): Eukaryota > Metazoa > Chordata > Actinopteri > Gobiiformes > Rhyacichthyidae > Rhyacichthys > Rhyacichthys aspro. The sequence continues at coordinate 61,185 of JAWCTZ010000160.1, read as the reverse complement.
GCTGCATATTTAACGCTTTAGAGACTTTACAACAGTAGTTTTAATGATGTTTAGCCACTAAAGGTAAAAAGTGAACATTTATTTGGCAATAAGCTATAAAAAAAAATGTCCATCATTGCAGATTTGAAGTTTCATACCCAGGATATTACAAAAATAAAAACTAAATGACTTTGAAGTGTTTAAAAACTTCCTTGACAGGCCCCCAAACAGTACAGAGTCTAGTCTCTGTGTCATTGCTCCTGTCTGTTACTCCAAACTAGTGTGTACTATCTACTATAGGGAATAGATTAGCTCCAAAAGTAATCAAGCCACATTCACAAAATACAGAACTGCATAGCTTGTCACGTAGTGTAAACCTTTCAGTTTTATGCAAATAGCTGTTGTGTTTTAATAAGGTCCAGGGCCCGTAGGCTGCGGTTTACTTTGCTGTGTCAGTATTAGTGTAATCTGTGAGCGGGGGTCTGTGTAAGACCCTGTGAACGTGCGAGCTGCCCTGTGATTAAAGCGACAGATGGAGGATTTCTGCGGTGACAGAGAGAGGAAAAAGAGTCCCGTGATCTGCTGTGGAGATGACACACAAACACTCTCGCATCAAAGCACACACAGCGGGACACGTGCACACGACAGCTACAGTGACGAGAGACAAGGACACGCTAAGAGTGTTTGTAAAAGTAAAACTAAAAGCCTCAAGTGTGTTTAACTATATTCTGAGCAATTTGCTAATGTTTTCTTATGTCAATTCAATTAAATTTGAAGTATCAACAGGATGGAAACACATTAAACATGGATTTACTTACAATATCTAAAAAAAGATTTAAAATACATGGCATAAAGGCCATTAGGAAACTGTTTATAAGTTTACTTTTGAAAAATAACTTGTTCAAAAACTGAAAAACTGGGTCCCAACATGAGACCAGTTGAGAACCACTGTTTAGCAGATGGAGCAAGAACACCAAAAGTCCTCACATATTTTTGCATGTGGTGTACAAGCAAATTCAGGTGAAAGTCATGTGCTTACTTAGACAGGGAGGGGCCTGTATTACCACTCAAACACATAATACCATAAACAAAAAACATCTTTCATATTACTAATGGAAAAATCATAGACCCGTGCTTGCATTTAGAGCCTAATACCAGTGTGGATCTTGTGTATTATGAGCTAGATGGTTTATCCGCTCTATTTAATGATATATTCGTATTATTGGTGGTGCTTCGTGGCGAGTGGTGACTGCATGACCTGCTTAACATCTGTATAATTTAATGCTCTCTAGTCTGGAGGGTGATATACTACACACAAAGGTGTTTTATGGTTCTTTTCTTTTTTTTTCTTACTCAAAGTGCACACGCAGCTCTCACTTATTATATTTTCATTCATATATTTTACCTTTTTGCAGCTTTATTAGTGCATAAGCTAAAGGATATGTCAAATTAAGCCTGCCTGCTCTTGTAATCAGACAGAAGACACAACACTAAATGCTCTCTATTGTTGGACTTTGTTTACTGTATCCTACTGTAATTCCCTCTTGAATAGGAAGTATATAGACAGACAGCACCAGAGACATGCACACGTGCTGCTGCAGAGAAAGCCTTTACTTATATAAAGGCAGATAAAATATTGACGATATTACATGACAGAGTGTGCTAGAGGGCTTTAGTGGAGATGGTTTTTGGGAACTGTTGTTGAGCTGCAGAGGGAAGCTCTTCATTGTCCCTAAAGCCTGCGTTACAAACTTCCACTGCATGTGCTCCTGTTGTGTTTGAAACATTGATGGCAACATAAACATTGAGTTTATGTTGCCATGTTGTGTTGGTGTGAGAGTGACAGGTGAGTGGCCTTTTATTGACCTCAGACTCTGCAGAAGTGGCTAGATCAACTCGTATTCATACATGTTTTTTGTTTGTTTGTTTCATGTCTTCTTGAGTTCACATTAGACTGGTTTACACTTTTCTGCAGAACTCCAACAGCGTGTGACTGGTTAAAACAGCACTAAGATACACAATACAAGCATAATAATAAACTGTTAAACCTTAAAGATCATTGGTACAAGTTTCTCTTTAATGTCTCCTTCGATAAATGCTTTAATGTGCACACACTGCTGCCTCACTGATGCTCTTCTATTCAATCTGAGCCAGCACAAACACATCCACATCTCCACAGACACCTGAACACATCCAAAAACATCCGACAAATGCAAAAAGAATGTATTCATGTCGTACTGAGAACAGATTTAGTGTATTCAGACCTTGCCTTTGGAAATGAAATGTCTGAAGGGGCCTGTTTGCCATGTTATGTGCCCCAGTGCCCTAAACTACAGGGTGAGAGTATTTAAATCATGAATATTTAGGCTAGTGCCATTCAAATTACTCTTATTTTCTGGATTTAGCAACAGCCAATCTTACAATGGGACACAAGGGGTTACATAAAACCTACCTGGACCATGGCATATACTCACAGATCTGCAAAAGATCAACATGATGAAAAGGACTGACCCTGTATGTGGTTATGTTCAGACTGAAGTCAATGAGAGCTGTCCTTCTTGGAGCCAACCTTCACCTTCACATTTACTGTCAGCTCTGTTGATGTGTCCTGACCTTCACCATTTTTTCAGAGCTGTATGTTCAACCCCTTTGAGAAAACTTATTATGAAACAGTAGGTTGCCATCAGAAGCTGAGCATCCAATGGGGAGCTGAGACTCCTCTGGAGCCTGAACATGGCAACCCGACGAGCCGCCCAAACATCCAGCTCTCTCTCTCTCTCTGTCAGGGAGGGAGTGGGAATGGATTGTGATTAAATAAAGATTAGGCTTTTTGCATTAAACATTCAAACCTTCACATACACACACACACACATACACACTCAGGCTCTGGGTCACATGACCACTGATGATATGACGGAGGCTTCTTTAATGGATATGTCCTCAATTGTTTTCAGATAATCTTACATTAAATGGCCAATGCTGCTATTTATTTCCATAGGGCTTGTATTAGTGACATTTACATAACACGGAGTAGCTAAAAGCAGTTAAATTGGTGGCTCCAGGTCAATGAAAGATTTATTTAGGTTGGTAAGACATATACTAATGATGAAAACACACACAAACGTGATGTAAATATGACCAGGAAATTGCATCATCAACTTCTTTGGTCTAGGTACCCTGAAAAAAAGTTAGCCAAACTTTGGTTTAAATCATAGAGAAGCAGTAGTTTAGCCAAACCTATGGTGCATCACAAACACGGTAAGTTTTTTTGTGTTTATGAAAATTTTCTGCCATTTTGTCAGTACAGAGGTAATAAGACTACCTTTCTCTGGTGAGTACTAGTTGTATTTAGCGTCCATAGTATAACTACAGACATTGTGAAAGCTGCCATTGTGAAATTAGACTTCACACTGTATATTGCTCTGAGTCCGAGGAAAACTGTATCTTTTAAAATCAATTGTGTGACACGGCTATTATTCAGAAACTCAAACTTACTGAATCAGTCTGATTTATTGCCAAGGCCTACTCCAAACAGTTTGAAATGTTCCTTACAACAACCTAAACTAGAAATAAAGCCAACACAAAATTCTGAACCAACAACTAGAAAACCCTTTACTAAACTGATACTAAAACCAGACTTAAACAAAACCACAGTCTGTTTGAACTGGAGTTTTGAGAGGGCTTTTACTTTCTATGGCATTGTTTCAGCTGAATGATTAAACAGGAGTTTCTTATGTAATGAGAATATGCATTAGAAATAATCTAGTTCTTTTATGGAGTTGAAAGAAGAGAGTTGAAAGGAGTGGACTGAACCTGAATAATAGTGCATCATTCAGCTCTCGTTCACACTTAAATTAAAATGAGTCATACCTGCTGTTAGCACATAGTAATGCAGCCTGCTGTGTGTAGTAAATATGATTTGTCAGATCATGTATAATGTATAAATGTTAGTATATGCCTCAAAAAAGTGACAGTCTGTTTTAAAATTTAGCACTGGCCCAGAATTTGTAATAAGTGAAGTTGTATGGGGTACATACTCTTCCCTTTATTTCATGATGGTTTGTTCAGCTCAGAGAAAGCCTCAACAGACCATGGGGTTTAGTAAATGTATGTCTGACATGTATAACATCTTAAGGTCATGTTTCTTTCTATTACAATATGCTTTTAGATGATTAAACATTTTTTCAAACATACTTCAATGCCATAGAGACTGCTTTAAAGGGAGCCATTGTTTTTTTTTATTTTAAACACTTACAGGACATTTCTTTAATATATGTTGCCAAGAAACGTCCCAAATATCAGCTTAAACTCAGCTACACTGAAGCGCTGAAACGGAAGACCACCACTTCCTCATTTTTACAACTCAAAAACCTTGAAAGCATCGTTATATAACATTTTTACAGTTCACATCCACAAAGCCTCTGTCCCTGCTCCTGTCTGCTTCTCCAAACTGTGAGAATAAGTTACCTGTCCCTTATTTTACCAAATGCTGGACTATCCCTTTAAACATGGAGTTGTCCACATAACATAAATGTATGTAAATATTAATTGTGTCCTGGTGCTTTTGAGGGTTGCATTATTGGTTCAGTCTGCACCTCTCTTTTTACTCCAGCTGCTCTGTACGTGACATGACCTCACACAAACGTGTGTCTTCTCTCCATCAGTGGATCTATTTCTGTAGCACCTTCTGATGCTCACTCACGGATGATTACCTAATCCCCCCAGCTCTTCTCTGCTCTGCTCTGCAAACACGGAGTCTGCCACGCGAGGCCTGTCCGGTCGGAAGAAGAAGAAACATTTGAAACCACTTCCTAAAGTTTTATACTGAGCATTACATTAAAACTTGGTCTTATTTAAATAGTGTTTTCTCCTCCTTTGTCTGGTTTGGTGTCAAAACTGTAGTCTGCTGCTTGATGTTTGATTCTCATTGTTTAATGTTAAGTTCATTCAAACCATGTTTTTACAAGAAAACCTTGGGGTATATTCTCTGTTTGGGCCGGCCTGCTGAGATCAAATCAATTTGTATTTTATTGTTCCAAAGGGGAGCTGCAAAATAGTCCATTGGTAGTAAACAAACAAGACCACAGTGACTTGTAGATTCAAGTAGCAGTTCCAGGTAAGTAAGCACACATATCCATACTGTTTTCAGTCTGGTCAAGTCAGCACAGATCTCCTAAAAATATACTGATTAACATATCATATTGATTCCAGGAAAGTAACATTTGTAGTGTGCAATAAAATACGCTGTGGGACTTATTAACTTAATTACGGGGCATCTCTTTAATCACCGATCTGTGATACATTCAGTGTGTGAGTAAAACCAGATTTTACCCACGTTTTCCAGTTGAGCAAAGTCTGCACCAATCTGCAATAGCTGGGGACAGTCGGCATGGCTAAAAATCTGAGTGTGTGAGGGTAACAGACCCGACCTCAATCAATCACAATCAGGTAGAGTGAACTCATTACTGACCCAACTGCGAACACGTGCTGCCGACAGCCAATGAAAAAGAGAGAGTGGAAATAGTATCAGGAGATGACAGGAAATAGCAGGAATATCAAAACAATGATGCCAAACTGTAAGAAAGAGAGAGTGGCAACAAAGAGAACCTGGACCACAGACTTCCTCCTCTTCTTCTTCTAGTTTTATTAGTTTGATGCGATCAGTTGGCTTTAGTTAGTTTGTCAGATCCTGTAGTCTGTGATCGCTCGTCAAGCACAGTTGTTAAGTTTGTGAACAAAAATCTACTGAAACCAGTCTGTTAGTTTGTACTCCTTGAAGCACTGTAAGGTGACAAATGAAACAAAGACAATGGCTGGATCACACGTGTCTAAAGCTGAACCCAGAGCTAGAAGATTCAGTTAAGGTTAAGGTGGTTCAGTTTTATTTTTATTCATTGAACAAAAGCAGGAAAGCTCTCTATGTTGTTTTGGGAAAGTTGAGATGAGGAATTTTTGCCTTCTGCCGCTTTAACCCTCCTGTTGTCCTCGGGTCAAAATGACCCGCCACTGTGTTAAAAACCCAAAAAAAATCCCCTAAACAATATTTTTTTAACTTGAAATTTTATGACTTTTCCTAGATTGGCCCCAACAGTAGAAAAAGTGAAATGTTGCTTTTATTCACATTTCCATGTAAGCTGTACAAAAAAAGGTACAAAGGTGGTCTTCGGGTCAAAATGACCCGTGAGGCAAACAGAGTTGAAATCAAGGGTTGAGTTATTTACACACCACAGAATTTTACAAAGTTTTAGTTGTGTCTCAGATCAATCAGTAGCACAAGTAAACAAGACAAATCATGTGGTCTTCTCGCTGACTTCTGTGCCTTTGATCAGTCTCAGATCAATTAGTAGTAAACGTGAACAAGACAGTAGCAGATGTAAACAACACAAGATAGGTGGCGTTCTCGCAGACTGCAGAGCTCTTTTTCTGTGGATTTCCAGAGGTTATAAAGGCGCTGCAGATGACAGGACCCCGAATTCTCTCTGTGCTGAAACCATGAGTGTGCGTTATAACGCTGAAGAGGCTTTAGAGCTGATTTTTTCAGATGTCCAGCAAGACAACTCTGATTCAGAAGAGGAAGTGGAGGATGTATCAGAAGAAGAAGATGGGGAGGAATACAACCCAGAGCATGATGAATCATCTTCAGAAGAAGAAGAAAACCCTGAAGCTGAAAGAGAGACTTTCCTTTCAAAAAATAGCAAAATAACATTGTCCTCAGCAGCATATGACCAACACAGCAAACATGCAGAACAAAACGTCATAAAGATGACCCCAGGACCCACAAGGTATTCCGTTTCTGCAAAGGCTGCAAAGGCTGTGCACTTGCATACTGCCCTACATGTGCTAATTAGTTGAATGGGTTATGTTATTATTCATATTTTTGTATTGTACATTGTCTTAAATTGTTCACTGGAGAAAAAAAAAGTCATTGGGATGAATACAAATGCATTCAAAACTCCTTTTTTCAATTTTTTCTTTTCTTTTCTTAAGCTATAGAAATACAAGTGAAGAGGGAAAACTCAGGTAGAAATACAAACGAAGAGGGAAAACTCAGGTATTCACACATTTTGTGGTGAATGACAAGTTGTTTCTTAAAGCAAGATGAAATTTGGTGTTTAAAATTCAATTAAGCTGCTTATATTGGGGGTTTAGTGAAGACGGGTCATTTTGACCCGGAGGACACAGGGTGTATACAGAAAATGAGGACAACAGGAGGGTTAAGGAATGTTATTGTCTGTCTATTGATGTGTGCCGTTATTTCATTTAATATTTCAGATACTTCTACAGGATTTTTTGTCGAAGTTATGAGAAACCTGAATCTTAACCAGTGCAACCAGTAATCCACTACTTTTCATTCTTCAAAGTCACATGACAGGGGCCAAGAAGATCTTTGACTTCTTTTTGTCTTTTGTATTTATCTGTCACCTCATCTCAGCTGAAAGAAACGAAATAAAACCCTTTCTGACACGTTAAAAACTGCAGGATATGAAGTATGCATGTCTACTTTTAGGGTTAAGAGGATTACTATCTGCAAAGAAAACCCTACATTTTTAAACAGTGACCTTGCAGCTCCAGGGCCTGTCGTCTGATGCATTGTCTTCTTCTCTTTACTTTCGGAGAGGGCTCATTTCAAACCCTCCCTCTGTGTCTTTGCCCAAGGAGAGCTGCTGGTTTTTACGCCGTGGGAAGGTAATAACGAGTTTGAGTCTTTGCCAGCAGCCATATTGGATTGACAGTGAGGGCACAGTCGGAGCTCTGTCCACAGCTCTCAGACGCTGCAGGGCTCAGCGCCGACCGAAATACCCTCTCGGTTCTGTGAGTGAGCGCCGTGTGAGCTCGTGTGTGCCCGGTGTAGACGTGTCCTCTGAGAAACTATCATATCCAGGCACGGCTCGCTTTCACCACTTTGATGTCAAAATGCTCTTTGCCTCAGAAACCTCCAAAACATCAGAGGAAGTCAGGAAGGAGAGATTAAGCTGTCTTCAGTGATAATGTGAGCTGAATGTAGCAGGACAGATATGTAGTAATATAAAGTGCTGGTTGTGAAAGATTAATAGGAAAAGTCTTTGAAGCAATGAATCTTAAGACACTTTGTTGCTCTTTTGCAGCATGAAGAGGATGGTCCAAGTGCTTAGTTTGTAAGTGTCTTTTTGTGCAGATCTCACTTCCGTTCTCAATTTTCTTTCACTTTTTGTCCGAGCCACATTTGTCCAGTATTGTTTTATGGCCATACTGTGTCATTTAGAGGCTTTTCAGACGGCCAGTCAGCAAAAGTTTCATCACAACAAACTTCCTGTTTTTGAGTCTCAATGACATATAGAAAATGGTGTTGGGATTTTTTTTTTCTTTTTGGTTTTACTTCACTATCACTAATAATACGTCCATCCATCTCCTTCCTCTTGTCCAAGGCCTTGTCGCGGGGCAGCAGTCTAAGCAGAGACTCTGACTTCCCTCTCCCCAGACATTTCCTTTAACAAGAGAGTTCCAAGACCAGACGAGAGACACGGTCCCTCCGACGTGGTCAGCCCTGGGGCCTCCTCCCCGTGGGACATGCCTGGAACACTTCCCCAGGGCGGCATCCAGGAGGCCCAGCAGTGCTCATCTGATAAAGGAGGCAATCAAGATGGACAAGAGGGGCATATTACTGTCTCACACCTGGTATGGGCGGTGGCTCAGGAGGTAGAGTGTCCAATAACCTGGCACTTCCCAGTTCATACTGTCTCCTTGCCTTCAGTACGATGTATGTGATTGTGGTGGTGCCTTCGGTGGTTGTAGAGGCTGCTGATATGGCCGCCTGTCTCTTTGTCAGTCTGCCCCTGGGCTTACCACCACCACAGTGTGAATATGCGAGTACACCAGTGCTTTGATGCCCAAGAAGGGTACAAAACAGTGCTATATATATATGCGTGCCTTTTCCATTTAAAGTCAGACTACAGGGGGCGCTGTCATCTTACTGCACAAGGTTGGTTGAACATATTTGGACTGTAACTGTAGGTTGAAGCCATCTAATTAGAGTTTGTGAGGTCAAGGCCATGTATTAATCTTTTGCCAAACATAATCTCTCTCATTTGCCTCATTTTCTTATTGGCACAATAAGTTTGGGACCCTACGACTTTCAACCAATACTGACATAAATGTAACCAATGTTATGCACGTTATCTAGCCACTGCTACAAGAGTTGAATAAGCATTTTACACATATGAGACATAAAGGTTTGCAGATAATAGTGTTTAAGGGGAGACAAATAAAGTGATGTTAACTGAATTAAATCACTGAGCTTGTAGACTAAAGCAATAGCCCAGTGGCACACAGGACTCCAGGGGGCACAAATCCTAAAAGAAACTTCAGTCCTACCTCAGTAAACAACACAGTCTTTTAAAAACCTGAATGGACAGAAGTAATTGGCTTTGCAGTAACTGGCTTGTACCTTCTCCGGGTGAGTGTGTGTGCATTTGTTTGCGTGTCATTAACAGGATTTCAAACTCCACAAATAGCCTGGAATAGACAAAGAAAATTGGCTTTACCCGAGCGCTAACGAGATTGAAGGCATCGTAACGTTTCACATTTACGTTTGAGGCTTTGGGCTGACGATCTGGTCTAAAGACTCAGGGAGAACAATAAGCAGCTTATTGTCATCATCGATTAGAAATAACATCTGAAAGTGAAAATCAAGGTATTAAAAGAGCTGTGAGGATTTGAAGGAACTTGAGCACGGGATAAAAAAAAAATTTCTCAACCAAATAACTCCAGGGTTCACTTGGAACAGACTGAAACAAGCAAGACTTTCCAAAGAAACAACAGCAAGTGTCCAATGAGTTGCCCTCATAAACTCCTGAAAAGGTGTATGCATTTTTCCTCAGGCTTCTGCAAAACCAAACTAAAACCTTGAGTCTCTAATGTCACGCCAAGTGTATTCACCTCCAACTGCATTTACTTGCGTCTACCTTTTGCAAAATTCAATCTGTTTTTTCAGAGGATCGATCGACTGCAGGTGAGAGTGTAACAAACAGATTGTCCTCTGCTCTGTGACTGATAGAGCTCTCATTGTGGGATTAACCCCTCAGTATATCTGCCGCTCCGTGCTGCTGGGGTTAATGGGTGGTGTTAGGGCTTACAGCTGAAATAACCGCTGCTCATCTTCAGCCTTTAGTTCACCTGTATCAGTCTCTCTGTCACAGCTCAGTCTGCATTAACAATAAAACTAAAAAAAACATGCATTACTCACAGGTGGTTCATCAAATCACTGACGAAGGTTTTATCTAAAGTATCTGCTCTTTGTAAACACTTGAGGAAACGCTCCAGGTAGCACCGTGTAACAGACGACAGTGATATGGTGTAGTCAGATTAACCAAAACACACATTTTCAGAAACCTCCTTTAATATTAAAATAGGGGTTTGATGAATCACAAAATTCCCTTGAGATGAAACAAGATGAGACTTTTCCACTATTGCCCGGCGTAACTGTGGTTGTTCTATATCTTTATCGTGTTGATGTTAGTCTGTAGCCTAATGTTAAGTGCACGACATTGTTTTCTTACAATGTTGACATATTGTTTGGGTCTTGTCTGTCACTCTTTTGCCGTTTCTTATTTCCAACAGAAAACCAAAATGTTTCCACACCAACAATTTAAAAGTGGTGGGTGCATATTGGACACTAATTCCACTCAAATTAACCACCTCAAGAGTAACTCCCATTTCAGTTTCTGCCAACAATTGCATCAGTGCATAAAACCAATACTCAAATAATCCAACACAATTATGCAACCCGTGCTGCCACTGCAACAGGCCCCTGCTCCTGACAGCTTTCCCCAGCCACACTGAACACTGGATGGGTTCAACGCAGAGGACAAATGTAATTTAACTTATTAGACCAAGCTCTGTACTGTGAGTTTACATTTTTTCCATTGGTCTACTGATAGTAATTACCAAAAAACCCACTCTATTTTAGCTTTTTTAATCATTCAGCGTGTCTTTATTCTTATTCTTTTGGGCTGTGTGTTCTGTGGTGCAACAATTACCTCCTGGAAACACAATAGACTAAATCCTTAAATCTCTATTATACACAGTGGAATAAGTGTTTTGCAGTAAGATATTGTGAAAGGGGAGAATGCACTTTGCTCATGAATATCCATCCTAAATGTCTGAGGTTTAAGGATAGATTTCTGCTAATTGCACATGTACTTCCTTAGGGCTTATTGTACATATGGAATACTATATATGACATACTGTAAATTAAACATAGTATTACATGTAGGTTAATGGACGTTCTGCAGAGAAAATGGGACATATTGTAGTGACGATAATAAACTGTGAGCATAGACTCAACAATAATATACCACTGACCTGAAACTCAAAATGGGTCACTATATTTAGATGAAAAATAAAATCAGTGTGCATTAAAACACAATGGGATGAAATAACAGACACACTGAGGGCTCGGAGTCTGAGACGGGAGTTAAATGTGAGACGGCGTAAACGGAGGAGCGCACAGGGACGAGGGAATCGATGGCAAAAGTAAAAGTGATCGATTCACTTTCAGGAAAATGAGCCGCAGCAAAAAGGACTGAGCAGTTTGATCAATGTAAAGCAGAGGATTTACTGAAAAAGTATGGACTGAGAACAGATGAATAACACTCACAAACAACACTGTCAGAGGAACTTTGAACCCCAGTTTTGCACAATTCTATTTATCCATTCACTAATACACCAGCCTCAATTATTACTCTCCTCTGATTGGTTGAATCGCCTGCTGTATTATAACCACACTTCATTTAAAAGGTCTCAAAATGGGGTTTCAAAATGTAATATGTCATCTTTCTATATATGTTTTAAAATGTGTAAACCATGGAAGTTAAGCGAAGTCTTTTTTTACTACACACTATTCAGCACTAGTATAGTATGAGTTAATATATAAACAACTGATAGATGTTCAAATATTGTTTTAAATATAATCTAAACTAATACTTAATACTGTTTATTTATTATAAAGTGTTACCAGCAGCTCTATTAATACAAGAATACAGGCTGCAACACCTAAACATCACCTGGACACTTTGGCCTATGTGATTCTGGACTTAAACACATATGGTTTTAGGACCTGGGCATCCTTATCAAAGCCTGACAATATGGCCATTACATAAAAAATACATTATACATGTGCATATTAAATAAGGTAACACACACATGGTTTGCAAGCGATGCACAAATTTGCAAACACAGTTTTTTCTGCGTTTCTTAAAGCCCACTATTTTCCTGAAACCTCAAATGCTCTTATCCAAGCATAAACATAAAATAGACTTAATGTTCAGACAATCTAATTTATAATTACTTTAATGGGACAGTCCAGTATTATGTTAAAGGGCGTGTATGAGATATGTAGTGATAGGTATTTCTGTACAGGCGATAATAGTCAGCACACTCCCAGTTTGAGTGTGACAGGAGCAATAACACAGGCTTTACTTTATATTATATATAGCTGCTAATGTGGAGAGTGAAAACACACCTAGAACCTAGAACTAACAAAGCTTCTTCTGGATCAAAACTGCAGTTTGTTCTAGTCTTGGTTCAAAAAAGTATTTTAAGTTTATACACAGCTTGAGTACAATTTCAACCGTCTCAGATGAAAGACGCACAATCGTGGGAAAAATCTGCAGTGTCAGAGAGAATTTATTTTATTTTGTATAGTGTATACCTGGTTTTAGGTGGTTTAATTTCCATAATAGTGTCACAATTGTCGATGGTATAATGTTAAGTACTTCTTCCTCACAGTAAGAGGGTTCTGTCTTTGAACCCTGGCCAGGGCAGGGCCTTTCTGTGTAGAGTTTGCATGTTCTCCTCATTTCTGTCTATGTTTCTCTATGGGTCTAAGAATCAGCTGCTGGAGAGATGTGCAGTCTCAGTGGGACGTTCCTGGTTAAATCCCCCCCAAAGTTTGAAGTAGTACCATTTTGTAGAACTTATGTTTAAAGTCCATTTCCCACTATTTACATTTAAAGCAGTATATGCTTTAGCCCCTTTGTCATTGCTCCTGTCTGCTTCTCCAAACTGCAACTACACTGATAGCTGAAGGATAAGTTACACACAAGTAGCTCTTAAAGACAAAGAAACACATCAGCCATCATTATAAACTGTCACACATGTTTTGGATACAGATATTAATCACCCCTTCAGGATTTGGACTTTTTTGGACGTCCTGTCACACAACTCTTTGATCTGGCTTAATTCCTGCATGTGTCCCGCAGCTGATCACCTGTTTCTGTGTGTGTTGATGTGTTTGTGTATAAAGTGCTTATTCCTGCTCCGTCGGCCCCGAGCTGCAGTTATGAAACGAGCAACTGTGATTATTCTCTAAACCTTTAAGAAGATTGGTGCAGTTTGGGGCTGACTGTGTCCGTTTCCACTGTGTGTTTGTGTGTTTGTGAGTGCGTTATTGGAGCATTAAGCACGTGAGCGGAGCATTTTGTCGTCTGCTCGAGGCTGTTTGTGGAGGCACGTGAGCAGTGAGTGAGAGGAGGCCAGCCGCGGAAAGAAGAATAAATGTTGAGACAGTGAATGGGAATAAAGGAAAGACACAGCTGTAAGAAAGAAGAAAGGGAACCATTTTCACTTTTTTAGGTTTAAAATAAAGCTAATAATCCTGTAGATCATTTACAAGCCATGATATCACATGATCAACACATTGTCTTTGTGTTGTTAGCATTTGAATTCAGGTTCAGCAGCTACAGCACAAACAAATACTTTTGGATTTCAAAAAAGGCTGACCTGAGGCAAATGATGGTCTTAAATTTTTGTCATTGGTTGTGCAACTGTGACATTGGTCGACTTTGATTCTGTCACAGTGCAACCTATGACCATGAATTTTAAGCTTTGGCCAAAATCATCCAGTGTGATTTCAGACCATATTTAAAGGTCTCAGTTATGGCTCACAACTAACGGAATATTTCATTGGTTTGGTCTCATACAAAGACAACCCTGGACCAGTCAAGCCATGAGTCGGTCATGGGTTGGAGCACTGGACGCTGGTATGTCATTATGTTAGACTTGACTCTCAGGATGGTTTTACACCCTTTCTTTAAGTCTGGACCAAAACAGAAAACAACTCCTCCCGACCTTTCTTTAAAGACACAATAGTTGGCATTGTCAGAGGAAAGTGTGTGAACTGAGAGGTTAAAACTGACTGGACAGTTGCTAAACTTGTGAAGGAACCAAAACAAGAGTTAAGCGAAGAGGGAGAGAAAGGAGAAGCTGATGATGACATGTGAAGATAAAAGAACAGAGAAAGGCTCATGCTCGACTGGAGGTGAAGTCACGCGTCAGGCTCAGCAGCAACAGCACGGACAAAACCTAGAGTCTTTAAACGTCTGGCCTCCTCACAGACACATGTGACTTTCAAAAGTTACCAATAACCATCAACAGCAGAGAAAATACTGAAAGTTTACCATTAGCTCAAGAACAACTGATGTTTGCTAAACCACTGCTAACAACAGTGCAGCGTGGATGTATTAGAAAAACTATATATATAATATGGTTGCCCATTATTTTTAAAGTATGTTGCTCATTGGCGCAGCGCTCCAAAAATGTTTTGGGATTCCAGGTATATTTAAGGATTTTCAACTGAGAAAACGTCTGGTTCATAAAAAAATAAACACTACACTGCAAAACCTGACCATTGTGGGAGTTGTAGGTGGTTTGTTTTTACAGTGTAGCCTATGGGGAATATCCTTTTTGGGCAGCATAGGATTCATATTGGCGGCAGGAGAAAAGTTCACCAGATCTTTTCACCTTATCCAGATCTTATCCATCCATGGTTATTAACTAGAAAATAAAGCTGGGGTTTATTTTCCTTCTTTCATGTTGTCTCTCTTCAGTATTTACTTCTGCAGTGCCCCCACAGGTGAGGAGTGTCACTGTGTTACTCAGTGGGTTTGGTGTGAAACAGAACAAGGACAATTTTAGCCCCTAGTTTAACTGAGTCAACTGGACTATTAGGTGAAATTGACTGATAACTCAAACTACATTAAAGCAGCTTATAAATCTGTGTAGAGATGTGAGAGGCTGGAGGTACAGCTGTATACTGCTAAAAGAGCATTGGGCTGCAGCAGTTTCAAACATTTTAAGGATGTCACAGGTTCTTTTCATGCAGCTCTATCTAATCTATCTTTTCTTCCATCCAATCAACTGACTGCCAGTTTGGCTCCACCTGGTAGTATCTGAAAATCACAACTAGAACCACAGTTAAAGGACAAACAAACTGGTTCGATATCCTTATACGGGACGCCTCGTATCTCTTTTGACAACGTAACTGAGCTGTACACGAGCATGACCCGAGGTGAGCGTATGAATGAGGTCACTACTCCTCTACGCTACAATACTCCAACTAGACCAGCTGCTTTCTTAAATGGGCTCATTAAGAGACCGAGCTGTCAGACCTCAGAACACCAACACTGCTGAGCATATTAGTTCATGCAGAGATACAGTATGTTAACAGTCAAGGCAAACTTTATGAAGCAGCTATATCAAAAGGTAATTGTCAGCACCAGACGTCCCGCTAAAAGGCCCAAGCAATCGGCTATTTCATCAAAATAAACCTTAAAAAGTGATTTAATCAGAAAGACACAATGAAAATGTTTAGCTAGAATGAGGTTTAAATTACATACTGTGGTCTTATGAGTTGTATTGGAGTTATTTATAAAGCCTACAACACACTATTCTAATTCAGACACACATTTGACTGTGTGGTGCCTCAGTGTGATTCACAATTATATCCAACACACCTCAGTGCAACAGCTGCCAGATGTTTACTTGTACTGCCTTTCAGAAATGTACGCTTTCTTTCCACCTTCTTTTGAAAATGCCAACGAAAATATCAAGGTGTAACGTGAGTTTATGGAAGGCTGCTCAGGTGAAAAATTTTTATCCAAACACAGGCCGCTATAATTGTACTTTAAGCCCAGGCTCTGTCCTAGAATAGAGTGTGCATCTGTATCCAATTCAAGAACGATATCAGTTTTCTGTATCTGTATTTAGGACTATTGATCAGAGTACTGTAAAACATGACTGTCCAAATGGTCCTTTACCATTTGGGAGGGTTTTGACTAAAAGTGTTTGCAAAAGGGCAGGTACTGTAGATGAGAAGCCCTAGAGGTATTGGATGAACCACCTGCCAATAAACAACTATCAACAGGTCATTTTTTCACGAATTAAAACACAATGTCCTGAGCAGGATAAGATGGATTTCTGTGAGTTTGAAAATTCAAAAAATCTCTCAAGAATCCAGCTGGTGCACAAAGTACAGACAGTGGCCTGCACATTCAAATAACCAACACTGGCTTTAATGCAAGGACAGTATTGCTTTGACTCTATGTTATGAAGGAGAGGAGACTCTTTTGTTCATTTCTGTAGAACTGCTCCTGTTGTGACCTGGGACAAATTAATACTCACTTTTATTATTAGTCCGATGCATGAGGCACTGGTTAATTTAGATAAAACTAAGTTAGACTCTGAGACAACTTCAGACTAAGACCACAACACAACATTTAGTGGAAGTACAGTTACAATATTCCTCCTCACAAGACCAAACTTAAACTTGACTCACCCGTGTAGTTCTTGGTGGTCTTGCTGTCCGTCGGTACATCCGTCTGTAGCTCTGTCTGTGTCTCGGTCTGAGTCTCTGTCTGCAGGTCCGGCTGTAGCTGGACGGTGGTCCCGGTCCAGTCCTGGTCCAGGAGCAGCGTGGCGGCCGTCACTTGGGGGTCATCCTGGCTCAGAGTGGATCCGCTGACCAGGACTACTGCACACAGCAGAGGACACAGACTCCTCCAAACCAGGGCACTAACACCCTTTAGTCTGAGTTTGGAAGACATCGGGTCACTGCACACTTCACTTCACAGCCTCAAGTTCTCCTTCGTTATTCCTCTGTCGGAGCAAGACACGTCCCATTGTTTTGGTTCTTCATGCTGCAATGACACAGTCCAGCATTAGTGAGGAGTACATCTCTGTGAGTAAAGCTTCACCGCTGTGGTCCTGCTCTCCGTCTGTCAGCCTCGCTCCAGCGCTCACTCTCTCCTCCCTTCCTCCCTTCCTCCCTCCTCCCTCCGTCCCGCTCGCTCTGATCTCCAGCTGAGCTCTTGCGTAACACTAACTGAGCTGCGCTGAGCCTGAACTCATGCAGCCTTAAGTCCTGATATTCCTGGTGGCTGCTCTCACTCGTTCTGCTGCCTCTGTCGGCGGCTCTGATGGACTGGCATGTGCACAGTTTAAATAAGTTCACCAGAAAAGCAATGTAAAAGACAGTGATGGTGAGAAGTTTAAGACATCACCTCATTGCCATTGCACAGAAGGACAGTAACTCAAAAAAGTTCAGGTATTTAGATGCCATCATCAACAAGAAGGGTTCAAGACCTGAGGTTCTTGGCAAAAAGAATCTGAAAAGACTGCAACGTTAGTCTCAAATCCAAAATTAACTAAACACTGGTCCTGTCTATCTTCCTATGATCATGTGAGACTTGACTTGACACTAACGTCGTATACAATCCATGGAGATAAGAAATCCTAGTCATGTCAGATCAGGACTACTTCACGAACAAAGACGTCTGATGAAATTAAGGCAATAGTGGGTCACTAGAGGATTTCTTGACAACAGTAAAACAACAAAACAGTCATGAGCTGTGTCCAAATCCACTCCCTAGTCCTTAACCCCTCACTCCCTAGTCCCTAACCCCTCACTCCCTAGTCCCTAACCCCTCACTCCCTAGTCCCTAACCCCTCACTCCCTAGTCCCTAACCCCTCACTCCCTAGTCCCTAACCCCTCACTTCCTAGTCCCTAACCCCTCGCTCAATATATAGTGCTGCACTACGTAGAGGACTACATAATTAGTGGACTGTTTCGGACCCTACACACTTGTTTTCTGTCGCCAATAGTCACATGACTGTGCTGTACATGTAAAAAAAGTCCACTGATAATGGATTTCTGTAATAAACTGTTGCAAGACTTTAGTGATAAGTTCTAATAAAAAATAATGTCACATGTTTCACTCAATAAGTCCTATTAATGACCAAACTGACTGGATTATTGCAACTTTTTATGCCTCAAGAAGGAAGCTGATGGGATTTTTTAAGTGGGTCACGGCACTCTTGACTTTGGCAATGGCTGTTTTAGGATATTCAATTTATCTCATTGACAATTTGAAGACTATTTCTTCAAACAGTGTGCGGCATCTGGATATATTTTTTCAAAAGTCAAAAGTAGAAGTAGGAAATCATTTTTATAGCTTTGAACGTCTGGTGTTCTCTCTCTGGTCCATGAGGTAGAAAACGTGACTCACCTGCCTCTGTCCCTGATGGAGCTCAGTGCCACAGGTGGACTCTGAGGTGTAAGCGGATCGGTCGCGCTGATAGCTCTCCAGCCCGAACGTCCGTGCTCAGATATGAATAATAGATGCTCCTGAAACCAAAAATAGGAGGGAGATGGAGAGAGGAGCAAAGAGGCAAGAGAGCAATAACAGAGTGAGAGTGGACAGAGAGACGATGACGTAAAGCCAAAGGAAAACAGTCACATGACGAGAGAAAGACTTCAACAAAAAGAGACATTGAGTGAGACCTCTACACAACTTGGTGGAAAAACTGAAAAAGTGAATGCCCTGTAAACATTTACTTTAAGCTCGGCCAATAAATATTTGATGTAAAAGAATCTGCTCTTAGTGATAATGTCTCTTTGAATTAACACTCACTTCTGCATCAACAAACACACACAGAACCACTTCAGGACATGGTGTATTGTGGATTTGTTATAATAATTGTTGTGCTCATTCCATTTACAGTGTTCACACTAAATAAGTAAAAACTCTTTTATTTATATCATACTAATGGACCCACATCAAAGCCTAAAATATTTGCACACGTGGGGTTCATTGCTCTAAGCCAGGCTTTTTATAATTATAAGTTTGAGCCTTTGGATGCAGAGATAATTAATTAAGGGAGTGCACAGTGAAACAGTGGTTGGTGCTGCAGCCAACGACAGCTCTGAGACTGACCGACCATTGACCAGGGTGTACCCCGCCTCAGGCCCAAGACACTGGGCAAGGCTCCAGCCACCAGTGACCCCTGATGGGATACGGCGACTGAAAATGAATGAATTAAAAACTATCATTGTACCTTTCTGGAATGAGTATTGGCTTCTTGGCACAGAGAATAGCAGTGTTATGTTACAAAAATTGATTAAGTGCAGACTCTGTAAACAAAATGCAGACGATAAAAGTAGACAATAAAACACAAAGAAATAAATACCAATAAAAAAAGCTCCTTCTGTCAACACCCACAACTACATAATGATCTGCCAGTATTTTATTTTATTTTAAAATCAAGTGAACTGAATCAATTTGCTGCAACAAAACACTAATATCTTAAGTAAAACTAAAGTTTAAAGCTTACCTTTAACTTCCAGTTGCAGTTATCTCCATCTCATTTATCATATCCCGATTTGCAGTTGTTTTTTCTGTTTTATATGTTATTTCTGTGCAGTCAGTGCTGGAATAGATACTGTCTTAGGTGCGTATCCCATAACCACTGCCAATGGGAGCATCCCTTTTCCAAAAAAGAGCAATCCCTTGTGTTTGTGACAAAGTGATTGGCCAAAGCTTTCCATGAACTGAAAATTACAATCCATACTGAAATTTATCAAAATTTTTGATTATAAAGGTCAGATAACATTTTATGATCTGAAAAAACAAGACCAACAATCAAATAGATGACAATGTTCAGCTCGTTCTGGCTTTGGCCAATCACACGCTCACATAGAAGGGGGTCTCGAGTTGGGGACACAAAACATTAAAGTAATGGCTGTCAATAAAGCAGAGAAAGTGTCTACTCCAGCGCTGGAGTGACAGGGCAAAAGAGGAAAACAAACTGAGAAAATGGAAGCAGCGTGAAAACCAAATAAATGTTAGCAATGCATTCATGAGTATTTTGTGGTAGTCAGTCATTTCAGTTTTACTTTTGTCAATAAAAAATCAGGACAGGTCGATGTGCTGTTGTTAGGGGTCGTGACAGAAGAAAATGTAAGTAGTGCAGCTTTAATTAAATGAAAAAAAGGTCAGGCCTTGCATGTTTATAAAGCAGATGTAGTCATTAAGTCTCTGTGTGAGTTGTTTAGTACAGTATTGGGTTGATTGGTCGCAGATATGTCAACATGCACAGATGCAGCAGCTCTGCATGCTTCACTGCTCTGCAATATGGAAAACTGAACAAAACATATACCCTGCTTTATCCTGCATTTAATAAAAAAGCTCATTTTAACAAAGAGGTCACCTGAGTTCACACTGGGTAAAGCAAATAGAGATGAAGTGAGGCCTGAAAACAACATGAATGAACTATACTACGCTGTGTATTGCTTTTTGAACACACTATATAACTATATATGTACCACATCAATAAATCATGACCGCATAAAACATAGAACATGGCAGATATGTTCACAGTAATGAGCACAAATGAGTCATGGGATCTGCTCGTTAAAAAGGCCCACAGCTACACAGTCTTTCTGTATAGTTTTCTTGTTCACTGTTTGTCCATTTGAGTTTACTCCAAGGTTCAAACACAGGACTTTAAATCCCCCAGAAGTCTCTGCAGGGAATGGTCACCCAGATTGTGTACTTTACGATAATGTGTTTGTCATCATTGTTGGGCCTTTTAAAGTAATTTAGAGTATTTTGTACAAACATGACTCTGCAGGTTTCTGTCCAGCTAAAGAGCTCAGAGTGAGAGCTCATGTCTAAGAACCATCAACATGAATTTGAGAATATGTATTTTTGGGCTAAACGTTACACGGTGCTACTTTGACTTATAGGATCATTTAAATATATAAGCTACAAGTCTCTGGAGGCTGAATTAGGCTTGTTAAGAACAACAAACAACACCACATGAAGGAGCCATAGTTGTATACAGATGGTTTTTGGACCTGTGCTTCCTCATCAAAGACTGTCAACTGCATGACATAATGTATTGCTGAAGCCACAAAATCTGATAAATTAATGTAAAATGCACACTGTCATCATAAACCTAGATATTAACCTAGAAATAAACATTTCTATCATATTAAGTAAAGGAACAAACACACATAACAAGGAGGCTATGTAAGAAATCTAAGACTACAGCGTCTTAGTATTCTGGCTATTTGGGTCTGTTTCTCAGCTTTCTAAATAGAAACCTATTATAACCATTCTGACAATGGAAAAAAGACCATGTTGTTGTGTAGTGTATTGATATTTTTTAATAATAGCTCAATATAAATATTTACGCTGTGGATCAGAGGTCAAGACAGCTGCTGTCACTGGTCACACGTGCACAGACGCTCACTGAGGTAGTGTTAATCTGCATTTCTGACACTATCAGCCCTAATCCCTGATGTGGCATCTTACAGCACATTAACTACAGTTATATAATACTCAGTCACAGCAGCCTGACTCACACTTAACACACTCAGACAGCTGTGTATAACTCTACATTTACACGTGCAGACAAACAGTTATTACACCGTACATTACAGTTTTTCACTTCATTGCTTTTATTAATATCTCAAGGAATAACCTGAGTGATAATAATGTGGTTTGTTGTAAATACCTATTCATGGTGCAAATGTACACCGGCTTGTTGCTCAAAAACCTGCTGTCGATGGGCTCTAAACTGCTTGTTTGGGCAAATAAATCCACTTTGTCTTGTTACTTTGTTCGGGATGGTTTCTCCATAAGGCTTTGATTGGTCTCGTTCATCAGGGTGGCCAGCCATAATAATAATTTTACTATTTTATAAGAAGAATTACTTTGGTCTTTGTGGGTCTGCATTAGATTTCAAGGAGCAGTGTCAGTGGGGGCAGAACAGACCAAACAGACATACAACCAATCATAAAATGGGGGCAGTACAAAAAAATGATTTCCCTTTTCCTTTTCCTTTTACTTTAATCTTAGATTAGTAAGATGTGTGCTACAATTAATATATTTACAAATTACTAAGTTGCAACTAAATTGATCATATTTGTCCACCTGACTAGGATTATTAGGTCATGTGGGTGAGGAATAAAAAGCTTTACCTTCAAAACTATTTCCATTGGGTTCTTTTCCAGTGTACAACTTTCTGTAAAAGTGAGAGTCTGCACAGACATTCATCTAACATTTGTCATAATAATGGCCTGTCCATCTAGTCACCCTTTTTTCATGATACATAACTTTACTGAAGTCTCCTAAAAATGTATAAATGAATACAAATTGGTGTACTCCTTTTAAAGTACACTGCAGATTATTGGGACACATTCCACATCAATAAGTACTTCTGCAAGACCTAAAGCATAGTTTAAGGGTCTGAGAGCTCAGTGGGGTCCTGTAGACGGATGATCCTCTCAGATTAGATCCATGTTGGTGCTGTCTCGATGAAAACACTCACACTTTATTAATGTTGCACCAGTGGCTTGTTCTTCTCTGCGTTACAGTCTGCTCCTGCTGCGACAAAGGTAAAACGACCTAAGAGAAGTGAGGCAGGGGTCAAACAGAAGAGCGAGGGGGATTTGAAGGGCAGCACAGGATCAGGCCTGCTTCATCCCTGAGGCAGATGGGACTAATCCTCTACAAGGACCCTCTGCCCAAGTGCCCTTTAAGTGCCCTTCAGTCGTGGAGTTTCAAACAGAAGAAGAAGAGCTGAAGATGAGGAAATGGCCTCCAAAGACTTACAGTGCAATATTAGATTAGACTCCTGTCCTGTTTTATCAAGATATAGATCAGTTCATTGGATCAAGATAAAGTTTTATGGGGCTTTCACACCTGCTCTGTTTGGTCCAGACCTTAACACTTTCCTGTTTGATCTGAACCAAGGTGTTAGGTGTGAAAACTCCAGTGGACCATACTAGACTAAACAGCTGCTCTTTGGTCCAGCAAAAAGAGAATGTCTGGGCAAAACTGAACCAAGGTCCGTTTCATTTGTGAAAGTGCGTTTGGTGATTGTTCGGACTTTGGGACAAAATGCAGGAAGTCACGGCTGATTAAACACTCGGGGAAGAACAAACAGAGGAAGGAAAAGGCAATTTTAACCGCATCAATTGCTAGAAAGTTAAAAATATAAAATGGAAGATAAGACCCAAAGCCATTTCTACCTTGGTTCTTCCCCTCACCCAGCTCTTGGTTTTCTGCATTGACATGAGGCGAAGGGGTTCTCTTTCTCTTTCTCAGTTCTCTTTTGGATGGAGAGAATGGGCTACAGACCTCTTTCAAACAGAGCTTTTTAGGGACCACACTTGAAACAAAGTAGAATATAGAAGTACAGTGCGTTCAGCACAATGGCTGTGATAAAGATGCATAAATGTAACTATTTTCAGCAATAATAAAGATTTCAAATCACAAGAGTGCTGTTTTATGTACATTTATCTCTTTAAATCCATAATTGCTGTTTGCTAATGTTAGTGTCACACCGACAGGTCACACTCTCGTATTTACAGAACTATTAAACTGCTCATCTAAGATTAATGCATAAGCATCTGTTTTTTTCATTGATATCCAGTGATATACTGTATATATCATCCAGTCCTTTTAGTTTTTGTGGTCACTGCAACATCATTCACGTCTTGTCTGTGAACAGAGCCAGAGGAAACACCAGCTGATAGTGTTTAGAGCAGAAAACAAGGAGAAAAAAAACGGGAAAGGGTAAGTGTGAAATGGGATTGGGCCAAACTGTTGAGAATATGGACCCTAGCAGATTGAAAAGTCTGACTCAAATATTGGTTTTAAAACTTGAGCAACTCAAG
The DNA here is from genome assembly GCA_036850595.1 of Rhyacichthys aspro. Classification (NCBI taxonomy): domain Eukaryota; kingdom Metazoa; phylum Chordata; class Actinopteri; order Gobiiformes; family Rhyacichthyidae; genus Rhyacichthys; species Rhyacichthys aspro. The sequence continues at coordinate 37,426 of JAWCTZ010000160.1, read as the reverse complement.
CCTCAGATCTGACGATGTAAACAGTGTCCTGTGAAGATTTCAGGAAAGATCTGAGCTTTGGGCGACTCCCTGCGGCTTCGATGTTAATTTAGGAGACGAGCAGCGGAGACAGATTAGAAATAAGAAGTCAGACAGATAAACTCATGAACGTGCTCGACGGGACACGACAAGTTAAAGCGGGACAGTGTTTGTGTGGACCCCTGCAGCTCCACTGATCTCCACTGAGTCACACCACAGGACCTGTCTACACTCAGAGCCAAAACCAGGGAAAGTGATTAGTCTGTGTTGGACTGAGACTGAGGGTGAACCAGAGGACAGCTTCAGGGCAATGGAACATCGTTGATTAAAACTGTCTTCAGTGGTGTACAATCACCTCAAAAATACTTTATGCAGTTGTCTATTTCAAATAATAGACATTTAAATATAACACAATAGAAGGAGCCATTAGTTACATTAGTTCTTGAACCCACAATATTATAACACTCACTCAATTAATAATCACTTTTTTCTAAAAATGTGGCTGTTCATCTCAAGAACAAGAGAGGCTTTGTTTGAAAAAAAGAAACATTTAGTTTTTTCCCTTTTTCCACTTTTTGTTGTGTTCAAAGGTTCCAAGTGAGAAATGAGAAATCAAACTTCAATCAAGAGGAACCAGATTCATTATTTGTACGTAACAGAAAAATAAGGATGGATGGCCAGGTTAGTGCCCCTTATTATTGCAACCAACCGTAGCTACTTCTACATCACAAAAAACTTGAACTGCATTAATGTTATATTTCCAGACCTAATTAGGCAATCAAAACAAATGCTGCAACCAAATGTCAGTTATTTTTACTTCACTGCAATATTTACTCATGTGAATATTGCAGTTATTATATCCTGCAACCCTCCAAAATACAAGTTTAGAGAGAAAATGAGCGTGAAAACTGCCAAAGATGGATTTAGATTAGGTCCAATCTGAAGTGCGTGTGTGCCTCTGTTGGAGCTCGTGCAGTTGATGTTGAGTTGTTTTGGATGGGATTCTTAATCTGAAGTCATGAGGGCAGTGCAATCTGGGACTACATTTACATTTCAGGACTTGGACTAATCTGTAATCCAGAGAGGACTCAGGGATAGCTGTGTTTGTTTCAACAACATAAGGTGTCCAAATGTCTTCAATTTAGACTCTTTTCAATCCTAAATTACCAAATAAAACCAACCACTAAACAAAGATTTTTTTAGGGTTGTTTTTATTATTTGCTGCTGCCATTTGGATTTGTTCCATACTGCACTTTACACACATTTATAGATGTAACTTTCCTGGACACACGCCCTCTAAAGGCCACTCGTGTAACAGCACTGTCTCAAACACATCAAGCTGTTAAGTGTTTAATCTCCTCTCAATTAAATAGGTTTGTTTACAACACTGGCAAAGAGTTACAGGCAGAAAACATGTGGACTGATATAGTACAGGTACATGGTGCAGTTATGTTTTTGTGTCCAGGCTTTAATCTGATGCTTGCAAACCGTGAATGTGTGATATGTACAAAAAGGTAATTGCAACATTTAGTTTTTTTGTCATGACCCCAACCTGTAGGTTTTACATATTGTAGTTCTGATCTGTGTTACTGTCTCCTCCAGGTCACAACTGATCCGGACCACGGTCTGGAAGAGCTGCACCCTTTGTTTTGTTACACAAATACTGGCACTTGCTTACACCTCTGACAATGCTATACAAGTCAACACATTCATTTTTTTATTCCCATTAGGGCCTGCATGTGACTGGAGCCTATCCCAGTAGCTTTGGGCCTGAGGCGGGGTACACTCTGGACAATGGCCAGTTGGACACAGCCCTGACACTTAGAAACAGTGACAAACAACCATTTACTCTCATGTTCATTCACTAGGGGCACAACGCTAGTTAAAAAGTTTAAATATTTTGAATGTGCAAGTTATAGTGTCAGTGTTATACTTCTTTATATTTCATTACTTTTTATATTATCTCAAAATGAGTCCAGTCAATCCAATGCAGCATCCTAACACTTTTAACCTATTTCAACATATGCATTTAAACAAAGACAATAAAAACTATTTAAATCTAAAATTCTTTTGGATTATAATGTCTTCAGTAATGTGTGAATAAATGCATTTTAACAAACACAGTAAAGAGATGCAGCTCCACCTACTGGATCTGAGCTGCCACTACATCTTTACCTTATTCTGGTGCCACTTGTTAGGCTTTAAAACAGGGCAGGCAATGCTGTATATTCTGTACAACTCTTACATAGTGAACAAGGCTTTATCACAAGCCCAGGATAAACAAAGCAAAAGTACTGTGTGTATTCTGGATTTTAAAATACAATGGCTGTTTCCTCTTTGTTATTGAGTATTGTTAACTCAAAACCCTGAACAGCAAAGGATTTCCTGAAACAAAAGTGGTTTAGTGCGATTTTAAGCACTTTAGTTACATAAGACACACTCTCACTTTTGGGGATAAGACTTTACTGTTGTGAGAATTTATAGTGTTTGCTGACTATAACCATACGTAATTTATATTTATATTTATATTATATGTATTACATTGATTAAAAGAGGCACTAATTGAATTCCTGATGCCACAGAGGAATCAACACATGCCTAAAATGGTATTACAAAACAGAATCTGTAAAATGTCTGTAGTCAATAAATAAAATCAATTAAAGTAGGTGTTTAAGGTGCTTTGTGTAAAATGTTGTAGAATACAGTTAAATCAAATAGAATACATCAGTCAAATGTCCATTAGTACTCTTTGCATTTGTCTGTTGTGGAAAAATGGACATGTAACTGCTCTACTTCCTGTTCCTACCACTGCCCAGAGAGGACAAATTTAAAAAGAGTGCATTTTTGTTTCTTTTTTCTTTTTAAATTCTCAATGCTGCATGAAGTCTGAGGCCTTTTATAACTATAAATATATTTAAAATTACTCATATTAGACCTTTTTCCACTTGGGTTTGTCCATAGACTACAGCCCTGCATGTCCCATGTCCCTGCAGGGCTACCGTAGGTGCTCACAGGCCATTGAAAGGAGGAGAGTGAGGTGTGGACTTGCATTCTGTACTTTCACCACAAGATGTGGCCAAGAACTGCTTCAGTTTAATGTTGACACCAAGTGAACACATTTTGACCTAATTTATCACATTGGGTCACATTAGATGTGTTTGTAGCACTTTAACTGTTTTATGGAGAAATTGTATTCATTTATTTACACCTAATTGTGATAAAAAATTATGAGATTTGAATGTGGTCTAGTGTCTTTGTTTATTATTGTTCTGTTTTTTTAACCATCTGTTCTCATGGCCATACTCAAGAGTTAAAAAAATAGTGGGATCCAAAATACATTTCAACCAAAACATATAGTTTTGGTTGTGGATATTTTTTCTTTATAACACTGTAAGTCAAAAAAATGCCTTAAAGCAATGTAACTTTAAGGCAGGCAGACGTCTTTTCAGAGCATTTTCATGAGATTACAGTTCAAATAGAAATAGCAATGGAAAAAAATACGTAAGAAAAAATAATGCACTAATATAAAACAGAAAATATGCAAAGATTATTGAATATGAAACATATCATACATAAGAAAGTGAATCATGAGCTGTGTCAAACAGGAGATGGCATGTGTCAATTTGGATTTATCTGTTGCATAAAGGTGAGTTATTGTGAAGTTAAATTGAGAACAGTAAAAATAAACTTTGCTGCCCCTCTATTGTCTGGAATAGCCCCTAGTTGTGCACAAGTACGGTTTGTACTGCCAACTGCAAATCTCCTCTTGAGGGGCAATAAATATGAACTGAACTAAAATGTCTCTCTCGCTGAAAAACAATGAAAGACAAATTATTCTCTGTATGCGGCTGATAGGATAAAGGTAACTGTGAGGGCTCACTATTTAGCAAACCAAAGGTCTCCATTTCCCTTGTTCTAATGTGTTGTAAGAGCACATTAACGATGTATAATCTGTTTACTTCCTAATAATAACCAATTAATAATGTATCTTTTGAAATTAGAACCACTTTCTCGAACAAAAGACTCACACCACTTCACACTGATTCTTTCCAGTGTTGACAGATTACAGTAGATCAAGTTTATAAGCTTTCTGTCTTTGTGCTGCAGGCCTTTGTTCAGAGACTAAGAAACTGTGAAATAATCCTCATTACACAATGGAAAAGCTGTTGCTTGTTTAGAGAATAAGTGTGAAGTTATGTCATGTGACGAGCCTCTCACAAACAGCACTTTCATCTGGTTTGTAACTTCTGCCAGGGTCGCTAATCTGACCTTTGGTTTACACAGCTAAACACGAGTTTAGAGGGACATTTTGAGATGGAGAAATGAGCTAAATACAGACCTATGATCCTAAATAAACTGGAGACGTGTTTTATGTTACATAATGACACTTGTATTTTGAAGCCACTGTTAAAAGTCTAAACTCATTTTAGTTCAGGGGCACATACAGCCCCATTTAATCTGAAGTGGGCTGGAACAGTAAAATAATAGCGTCATAACCAATAAATAATGATAACTAAAATGTTTTCCCTTTGTTTTGTTGCAAAAAAGTACAATTACATAATAATGACAGTGCTCTCATCAATCGCAACCGAAAAAGGCTAAAGTTGGCAAAAGCCTTCAGTATGTTTTCGTGAACTCACGTTCACAATATGTCTTTGATGCTAATGCTTTTAGCAAATAACATAACTATCACTGCTGCATCACCGACCTCTCAGCTACAGACAAAAAACAGACTGCTTATGTTTTCGATGTAATTTTCTCTCTACAATTTCATTCCACCATTTCCAAATCCGACCTGCCAGAGGCTACGATCCGGACCGTGGTCTGTATGTTAGACATCCCTGGTCCAAGCCAATAAAGTCATCATCAAATCAGGATTAAACCTCGGGTATTGAAATAGGAGTGTCAGTGTAACAGTAAAAAGTATGAAATGTTCCCAGATCTTCACTTACTGTAAATAATACAACAATATGTAAAACATAATATGAAAAGACAAAATAAGCAATGAATATCTTCCCTAAAAAGCAAGACTTATTTGTAAAATTTTGAATTTGAAATCTTTTGCATTAAATGAGGATTAATGGAAATTGACACAAAATCCTCCATATTATTCCTTTATATTTTAGAGAATAGACAAAAATTCTTAGCAGCTTCATGTACTGTTCATAAAGTGTAGAGTAAAGGCACCAAACAGTGACAATGTTAAATCTCTAGAGGGCAGTATGACTACAGCCTCGTCACAGTGGACTGTTATAATGGGCCCAAGAATAGGAGCAAAAACATAATAAATAATTAATAACTTGTCATATCACTTTATAAAAGGTAACCCTGGATAGATAATACTTTCAATCATACATAAAAAGATTTTAGAAATACTGATGTCTGTGGGATGGAGTGCATAATAAAAACATATTCTGCCTAAATATGAAGATGTCTGGAGAGCAAATGTACATGTGTAAATTTATTTGTTTGTCAAAAAAAAAAAAAAAGTTGGAGAAAACAAGACTGTTACAAATTCTACCCCAAGGCCTTTTCAGCAAGTCAGTAAAATCCCTGGAGTCATGTCTTTCAGCTTTAGATCAAAAATAGATACAATGAAAAAAGGTAAATAAAACACATTACAAAAAAATACTAAAGTCTGGACCCCAGCAAACCCCAAGGACCGTGTTTAGTAGAGTTTCCAAAGCCTTATTAAACTTCAGCACTTACTACAAGTGCCTGATACCACCTGGTGAGATGGTGAGAGTATTTAGTGTCCTTTCCAATACACATTACATAGTGCCAAGTCATAGTATATATATATATAAACACAACAGAGTTTGTTGCAGGGATGATCCAGTATTTTGTTAAATGATACTTCTAAAATCAATTATTCATGGGCTCTATTTGAACCTGCGTTATTGCTCCTTAATTAGGTCTAAATTCAACTAATAGAACCATATTTATAAAACTATTCGTTTAGCACGTGTAACCCCTTGTAGATGTCCATTCAGTCTGATTTCTGCAGTTTTCCCAACAGTGAGAGTTAAACCTAATGTTAAGAGTCTTGAGCTGCGTCACTGAGCCACGCATTTACCTCGTGCAAATGATCTCAGCTCTGATTGGTCGAGCAGTCCCCAGTAAAGGTTGGGCCAAATTTGCATATTTCTGGAGTCTCATAAAAGAGGCCAGTGCTTCACCTGCCTCTTCTCCAGCATCACACTCCTCACACACACCTCACACACCTCTGCACACTGACGCATGGACCATCATTCACCCACTCACAGCTCACCCACACCTGAAAACTCAAGTCCAGACAAGTCCACTCACCTGAAGACCGACCTCAGTGACCACGGTCCGGACCCTGCGCTGCTCCGCGGTCCCGCTCAGCTCTGCTCCTGAACCAGGATAAACCCGCTCTGTGCTCCGTGTCACAGCCGCTTCTGCTGAGCCCAGGCCGGGTCACTCATGAGGCTGGAGGCCGCGGCCAGGATGGACTTGTTCAGGAAGCTGTGGAGGGCCCGGAAGCTGCTGGTGGTGGTCCTCATCCCGCTGTCACTGCTGCCTCTGCCGCTTCTCCATCCCACCAGCGTGAGTACCACACAACTGCACTTCATCTGACAGAAAAGACAAGTTTTTACCCCGAAATTTAGACTAACTCCACTTTCAGACAGACTGGAGACTTTTGAATCGACTAAAACGAGCTAATCTCGGTCAATGTCACGTGGCTTTATTTCAAAATGACTGAAACTATTTGAATAAAGTGCAATTTAAGGTGCATTGCAGACTTAAGTACAGAAAGCTAGCTTTAAACGTATAAAGATGTGGCTTTAGGCTAAAATAAAGGCGACATTTTACCTCAAACTACATTTTCATTTATCCTGGAGAGTGTTAAGACTAATGCAAAACAGCGTAGTCGACTATTCAGGTGTGTTAAAGATATTTTAGTAGTGGACTAATAGAGCATGCTGGCCTTAAAGAAACCCATATTTGTCTGAGTCTGAAAGAAATGCTGGATTTTACCAACTTTTTCAGGTGTAGTGAAGAGTATTTAGTCAATATTACCCTGGTTTTATTAAAAGCTAGTTGTTTTCAGGTGTATTAGATTGATACTTGCCTTAGATGTGAGACAAATGCTATGTTTTACCTCTACATTTCATTATATTCATCTAATGAGCAATTAAATGTAGACTACACAACGTAAACAACAGTAAATGATAATACAATGTCAAATAGGAGTTAACAAATTTAGACTAAGTGCAGACAATATAGATGTCAATAAAGTGACTTGCAAAAAACTTGCAACATAATAGTCCAAAGGAGACAGTAATATATAGTAATTAACACGCTGACTTGTTCTATAACGAAAAGTAAAATCTTCATGTTGGGACCATAGTATCATAACTTTAATGTAATATTTTAGTCTATACATTAAACAACTAAACTAACCGTCACATATAGCATTAAGACCAGACTAAGTGTTGAACGCAGTCCTGTAGGTTTTAGTTAAATCTGATATTTGAGGGGAAAATGGCCAAGAATTCGTTAAATTGTGTTGAAAATGCAGTAAAATGCAACAGTAAGTACTTATAAATATGAATGTAAAGTGACTTGTTAGTTCAATAACAGTAAACTGAACTCACATTTGCAAATAGTAAATGTATGTATAAAGTGCAGACTGCAGTTTGGAGCCGACCTGGGCTTTTTGTGGTAATTGTAGAGCCATCTTTGAGTCGGATACTATAATATGAGCTTATGTTTTACACTGAGGCTGTAATCATAAACTCTGTTGGGGTTATATCCCTCCATCAAACAGATACAAAACAAACATTACACAATAATTACAGCGGTGTTATATTGGTCACGTGTCGCTATATAAAGAACTGCTGTAGTACTTTTATTGCATCAGATCTCTTTATATTTCTCTTCAATGTGTAGCCTAAGCTAAACATTTCATACAATGGCAGAACTTACAAAAGACAGAGAATATTTGGCTTGGCATTTTTAAATTCACTTTTTAGCTAGTTATTCTAATGATTGTTCAGCAGTAAAGCCTTCTAAATGCTCATCGAGTTAGAAAACCAACTCTACAGTCGACTGACTACTAGCTGCCATATTGTTGTTCTGCTCAAATCATATATCAGTTTATGTCTATTAAATAATAAATACCTAGTTTGTCTTTGGTGGCGGAAGCTGTCGAAGCGGCTGATGGTTGTTGTGTCCTGATGGGATTTGTGTTTGGTGAAACTGAGGGCGGGGGCTGCTCAGAGACAGTACGGGCTCTGTCCTGATGAATGCTTGTCTTGAGCCTGTGACTGTGTGAAGGGGAGATGTCACCACTCGTTGATGAGACGGAGATAAGTGCTGCTCCAAAAGACAAAAGGAAGTGTGAACAGCTTGATACTGGTTTATGGTCAATGGTTTCTATTGGAGTTTTTTATTAGTGTAATTGTGGGAGCTCATGTACAGAGACTGAAACTGCACAGTGCACAATAAGATTATCTTAATCTCCATTGATCCAGTCTGCACAAACATTAGCTTTTCGATGAAACAGAGGTGCAAGGTTTTCAAAAATGTCTCTTAAATTCATCACGTGACTGAGCAGCTGTGAAAGATTTAAACACAGAATATTACTGTGATACAAGCAGATATTGCAGTTGTTGATTTTAAAGCTGTACTAACCTGGCCAGCCAAACCTATTCACTCATTTTGTAAATGGAGTAGGTCTGTATCCGTCCCATTGACCGTAACATCCACCGAGTTCAATACAAGGGAACCAAACCGTTAAAATGGAGTGGACTTTATGCTACGCTCTCTTTCTCTGATTGTTTGGGTGTTTTCAAATTGTTTGAGTTTATTTTGCGTTTGTTTCAAGCTGCCCTCTGTTTTCTGATTCTTTATCTAATTGAATCGGGGTAATTTAACTACTACAACTGTATATCCATTTGTTCCACCTCCTGGAAATTCCTGGACTAATTCTTTGTATTGAATTTAAAAATAAATTAGGATGGCTGGCCAGACTGCTACTTTTCCAGTCTGTGATTTACCAGTATAAACCGTTATTGTCAAATGCTTCAGGGGTCATTACATATACAATGCATTGCTGCTTCTACTTGTTTGGATGAATACTAGCTACTTAAGTCCTGAAATATCACTGTTGCTCCAATGAGTGGTGCTGCTTTAGCTGAAAACCTGTAGTCAGTATAGTCTACGACGTGGTTCAGAACGAGCCAGGGCACCTCTACAGAGATCACTCATTCTGCAGAGTCTGGAGGCTGGTAAGTTAGTAAGGTATGTTATGAAATACTAATAATATGAATTGCTGGTTGCTGAGTTTTTATGGTCCCATTTACAGAGCCATAACACTGGCCAGTGGACAGATGTCTCTAGGTTAGAAGTTTAAGGACCAGAATCATGGTTTAAAGAGGAGCTACACTGGAGGTTGACAGGTTCAGGCTCAGTGTGCGGCAGAAGTGAAAGCACAGACCAGATACTTGGTCATTACAGATGTTTTAATGCCTGATTGAACCTGTGAACTTAAACAGCATGTATCACCAAGTTATGTATATTTCACAAATAACAGTTGGTTTAAAATATATATATCTGTTTAAATGCATCTTAAACACAATATAAATAAAATAGAGAGTGTTTTAGCTAATGCAGTTTCAGCAAATCATTATTTTGTTTTAACCAAAGACAGACAGATTATTTTTACATATGATTATTGCATAGCTACCTGTTTTAAGTTACATAAAAGGTATTGACTGTATATGGTTTGTGTAAGATACAAGAGGAGTATCTGCTACACTTCCTGTTGTGTCGATGAAAGAGGGGCTATTCTCCTTTAAAATATTACAAAGTTTATGATCTTTTGTGATAAAGTTGTCCTTCAAGAAACAAACAGTGCTCTCTCCTGTGGCAGACATGTTTATTATTTTTAACATTAATAACAAAAGGTTATGTGCCTTCAATTTTCCATCAGCCGTGCCACGCAGGAGCCCGCTGTTATTATGTCAGGAGTGCAGGACGTTTGGCACGAGTACCGCGCCGTATGAGGCCGAGAGGGAACAAAAGAACAAACACTCCACTACAAAGAAAAGGAAAGAAACAATCCCAGTCATTAAGTTATATAATGAGTGTAGATTTGGCTCCACGTGGCTTCCTTATAAGACCAGGGACCCCAGACCGAGGCAGGAATGTGACAGGGGCGTATGTGGAGGGGTACTGGGCCCAGCTGCAGCGGGACAGGACATCTGTTGGACACAGTCAGGCCGGGTCACGACGACACGAGGACTGGACACACGAACGAGCTCTGTTGACATTTTGTCTCACGATCTCAGTCACATGACTGTCTTGTTTGGCTCTGGTGCATCAAAGGACAGACAGACGGGTTTGTAAATGGAGTTGTTCAGATATCAATAAAGTAATCATTAGGGCTGCACAATATATTATTGCAATTAGAGCTTCAGGATTTTAGAAAAACACGTGATATGTGAAAACTATTTTAAATATTACGATAACAATATAACCTGTGATATCTGAATGTTAGTAAAATCTTTTTTATTTTCAAAAATATAAAGAAATACAAGGCTCTGGACTTTAACTTCCACTTGTAAAAGCAGGAGCTAAATCAATATTAAAGACTGAACCAGGACTAAACCAGGACTTTTTATTTTGACACACCACAGTTTGATTTAAGGTTTTGTTTGGACAATGATTATGAAGCAAAAAGTAAATGTCCATCTCATGGAAAAGAATCACGGTGATGCACCTTTCTGTAGTTTGTCCATAAATGTGCAGTATACAGTAGGGTACAGTTTGCTTTTAACTCTCACTACATCTGAGCAAGACCCGACCTAGAGACTACTTTGCCTTACACTGAAAATAAAGCTGTTTTGGTTGGATACCTTTTAGTTTTACCCCTATATATTTCCATAAACCAAGTAACACACAGGGCACATAAAGCCATATTAGCACATGGGTAAGTTGCATAAACCAAACAAAGTACACCTCCATGGTGCACTGTGCAGGTGCTAGGCTTTTCCTGTTTATCAATTTCCTGCCACTTCACTAAACCAGGACATCACGGCAGTAATATGACTCCTTTCTGGTGAATATTCAGTCATTATGGTGAGCAGCAGCAGAATTAGACACAACACATTGTATAGTCAGGGTTAGAACAAATTTTGCAATGTGGCTTTTTTGGCATTGTTCAAAATGTAAAACTCAAATTAATGTAATTCATTCAATTTCTCTTCCAGCCTTAGCTTGAGCAAATCAATACATTTATTATATTGTCTTAATCAGTGACTCCTAAATTCATAGAAGATCCTGACCATATGATTATTGCATAGCTACCTGTTTTAAGTTACATAAAAGGTATTGACTGTATATGGTTTGTGTAAGATACAAGAGGAGTATCTGCTACACTTCCTGTTGTGTCGATGAAAGAGGGGCTATTCTCCTTTAAAATATTACAAAGTTTATGATCTTTTGTGATAAAGTTGTCCTTCAAGAAACAAACAGTGCTCTCTCCTGTGGCAGACATGTTTATTATTTTTAACATTAATAACAAAAGGTTATGTGCCTTCAATTTTCCATCAGCCGTGCCACGCAGGAGCCCGCTGTTATTATGTCAGGAGTGCAGGACGTTTGGCACGAGTACCGCGCCGTATGAGGCCGAGAGGGAACAAAAGAACAAACACTCCACTACAAAGAAAAGGAAAGAAACAATCCCAGTCATTAAGTTATATAATGAGTGTAGATTTGGCTCCACGTGGCTTCCTTATAAGACCAGGGACCCCAGACCGAGGCAGGAATGTGACAGGGGCGTATGTGGAGGGGTACTGGGCCCAGCTGCAGCGGGACAGGACATCTGTTGGACACAGTCAGGCCGGGTCACGACGACACGAGGACTGGACACACGAACGAGCTCTGTTGACATTTTGTCTCACGATCTCAGTCACATGACTGTCTTGTTTGGCTCTGGTGCATCAAAGGACAGACAGACGGGTTTGTAAATGGAGTTGTTCAGATATCAATAAAGTAATCATTAGGGCTGCACAATATATTATTGCAATTAGAGCTTCAGGATTTTAGAAAAACACGTGATATGTGAAAACTATTTTAAATATTACGATAACAATATAACCTGTGATATCTGAATGTTAGTAAAATCTTTTTTATTTTCAAAAATATAAAGAAATACAAGGCTCTGGACTTTAACTTCCACTTGTAAAAGCAGGAGCTAAATCAATATTAAAGACTGAACCAGGACTAAACCAGGACTTTTTTATTTTGACACACCACAGTTTGATTTAAGGTTTTGTTTGGACAATGATTATGAAGCAAAAAGTAAATGTCCATCTCATGGAAAAGAATCACGGTGATGCACCTTTCTGTAGTTTGTCCATAAATGTGCAGTATACAGTAGGGTACAGTTTGCTTTTAACTCTCACTACATCTGAGCAAGACCCGACCTAGAGACTACTTTGCCTTACACTGAAAATAAAGCTGTTTTGGTTGGATACCTTTTAGTTTTACCCCTATATATTTCCATAAACCAAGTAACACACAGGGCACATAAAGCCATATTAGCACATGGGTAAGTTGCATAAACCAAACAAAGTACACCTCCATGGTGCACTGTGCAGGTGCTAGGCTTTTCCTGTTTATCAATTTCCTGCCACTTCACTAAACCAGGACATCACGGCAGTAATATGACTCCTTTCTGGTGAATATTCAGTCATTATGGTGAGCAGCAGCAGAATTAGACACAACACATTGTATAGTCAGGGTTAGAACAAATTTTGCAATGTGGCTTTTTTGGCATTGTTCAAAATGTAAAACTCAAATTAATGTAATTCATTCAATTTCTCTTCCAGCCTTAGCTTGAGCAAATCAATACATTTATTATATTGTCTTAATCAGTGACTCCTAAATTCATAGAAGATCCTGACCACACTTTTAGCTGCAGTATATTTAAAACCTTGTTCCACACCATGAACAGAACATATATGAGGTTTTCTGAAGCTCCCTTTTCCCTGAACAGCAGCCCTCTCCATTTCCTCAGCCCTTAATGATAACAGTGATGTGATGAAACAATCAATCAACACTCTGCTCTGTCAGCTTCAGATACTCTTTGGAGTTTATCTTAATGAGGTCATGGAGATAAGGTCATGTGATGTTGACTCATTTACATCTGAGTGGGTCGCACAGAAACACATTTATACCTCATTCAGACTTGGACCTGGATAAACTTCCACAAATCACTTGAACTTTATAAGCTTAAATAAGGAAGCTGGCTAAACAGATATGTCCTACTTATTTTCTATAATAAAAAACATAAAGCAAAGCCAGTGCTCAGTCAAGTTAGTCATTGTCACCAAAGTCACTTGTTATATTGTCGTACAAGTGCCCCTTCATATGTTTCCTCTTCTGGTATGTAATAATAATAGCAAGCATTTTATCAATGTCAGATACAGTCTATAACACAAGATATAGACTGAATAACCGTGGCAGTTTTTGCACTAAATATTTTCCTTCTGATGCAGCTCACCTGAAAACTATGAAATAACTTATGCCTTCTAAGCGATGTAACATTGCAAAACAGAATACAATAATATAATTTAGCTTGTGTTGTTAAAAACACTAAAAGGGTCTATATTGGAACTTTAATAAATGCATATACAGTAAAATGTATTGGTAAAGCATCACATACGTAAATGGCCGCTAAGCAACTGGTAATAATGGTGTTAACGCAGACAGGTGTTGATGTGTAATGAATGAGCGCCAGTGTGACGGGATTTATATTCAAAGAACTGGAACAAAGGGCTTTGAAACCTGTCTAAATTATTCATCATTTGAACTAACGTATTTTAGTTAAAAAAAATCTTAACACATTTTACTCCCAACCTTAAATGTCAGTCAGTGTTCTTCCAGGGTCAAGTCAAATATGTAAATTTAAGGCAACACCATGTAACTCTTCATGATTTGAGGTGATTAAAGGACTCTGTTACTGCTCTGTTAGTCTACTGATGAAAAATAGCCTGAGCAATTTTCTTATGCGAGACTTGTTTCTGTGGCCTATTTAGACTTAAGCTAGTTTTGCATTTAACCTATTCCAGAATCTACAACAATCTCAAATGTTTCCACTTGTTTTTTTATGGAAACACTGAACAAAATGGATTGTGGTTACTCTTACTCTTTATTTAGAAACAGACGTCTGTTGTGTCATAGATGAAAGATTAGCTAATAGCACATTTTGTCTGTAACAGGAGGATTTTTTAGTTTAAACAGTGTACTGAAATGTAGGTTTTAATAGAGGCTTTATTTTTTCCTTGTTATTTATGATGAGTGAGTGGTCTGTCTAAAACCAGCAGCTGGTGAAGATGTGACTGGTCTAGAGAGCCCTTTTGGTACCAAACCTTTAACCTTGGCAGTAAAATACAGCACAGCCTGCTGGGACATGAACACGAGTGGACACAAAGCCCGTCCAGTTCACCACAGGAGCTTCTGCGTAACAGGTCTTTGATTTTTTTACAGTCAACTCTCACCCAATTAAGAATAAACATGTCTGTCCATAGCGCAGTTTAAAAGCTTTGTAGGATTCTTGGAGCACTATAAATAAATACTTCAAAAGTTTTAGTTTTTAACACGAAGCTACTGTCTTTTACGAGAAAGTATCGACGTCTGCTTCTGACACGTCTCTGTGTAAAGTTTAGTGTGATACTCACTGCTTACCCAGCACTGAGCAAAGACATAACCAATAATCAATCAAAGGCGCAAACCACAAAATATGTACCATTTTTTCATTTTTATAACCAGTTTTCCTTACACTTTCATTTGCTAAGTTTTTATATATTTTGTTATCTTAGCAGTTTTGATCTTGTAGCCGTTCATAGCAGTTACTAGAGCATTGCATATGGAGGATTTAATATTTTGAGCCCAAACGTCGTGTTCTGTTCTCAGTCTAATTCCATAATAGCTCGAAAAACCTGGAAGTGATTCAGCAGCACCAGAAATGCAACAGGAGGAAAGCTGAAAACTAATTAACTGAAATGTACACAAATAAACACAAGTTATGTTGATTGGATCAATGATACCAAGCCTGTGACTTGAGAGTTTGGCCTTTCAGGTTCATTGTGTCTTTGATCCGTCACATAACTGTAAAAATGACTTGGAGTCTACAGATTTTGTATTGTTTTAATTCACACATTGAGAGCCTTACAATGCTGACTCAATTGTTTCTGATGGTAAGCTTAATTTTAAGTACAACACTGGGGGACATTATACAAGCAACCACCATATTTCATTTAAAGTGATGTTAAATGTGATGTAAAATGTTAAACCAATGCCTCTTTGATCTAGAGCTAAATATCTTGCATAAAATATGTGCTATTGGAAATAAAAATATATATGTTATAGGCTGTATGTCAGTGTGAAGTCTGCCGGTCCTGCTTGAGTCATTGTTTGGAGTCTGACGTAGAAATGAACTGGTGAATCTAAACTACCCAGCATGAATGAATGTGAGAGTGAATGTTCGTCTGTAAATGTCTCTAAATGTGAACCCACCTAATGGTTAAAGCTGCTGAGAGGCTCCAGGCACTATATGTATTGTAGTAATATTATTCCTGATTTTTATGTTTTGTGTATGTTGTTTGTGTCATTGTTCTTGTTACATTATTGTCTCATTTTGTTTTTTGGTGTAAAATTGAGTTTTTTGTCATTTTGTGTCTGGATCACTGCTTGAATATGGGCAATGCAACTAAATGTGACTCAGTGTAAAGGACAGATTTAGGTTTCAATCTCTTTAACTTTTTATTATTTCTCTTTCTCTTTAACAAAGGTACTGAGACCTAGCATACTTTTATGTATTTTTTCCCTTAAACTGTCTTTTCTCTGTTGGTGTTGCAGCTCATAAATCAAATAATTTGTGATGTAAATCAAAATAATTGAACAGCATAAAGGCATCCAAATCCATCAGCTCTCCACAGTGAGTCCACAAGTCTAGACCTGCTTTATTCGGGGCACAATTTGTCACCCTCTGAGTTAATTAATTAGAGATTACTGACCTGTTACTGGCAAGAGGTTACACTCACTGCTTTTCTTACGTAAAAACAGAGAAAACACAGCATGTGGCACAGGAACTCATAATAATTACCACATCATTAGTTATGGCAATAATGATTAAATAACCTGTTATCAAATGTCAGAGGAAAAGCCGGGTTTAAATCAAAGATCTTTGAACAACGTGGAATATGACAGTGTTGTTTTAATGTTGACGTCACTTGTGAGCAATAATTCAAATACTACTGCACAGAAAAAGTTTGAATGGTGTCCAAGAGCTCCACACTCAGTCACATGTTTGGTCTTTGGTTTTTAATGTTGGAGTCTAAGCTGCTGGTGTTACAACAGAGCACCATCAGGGGTCTTATCTTATATTACATAACTATAACCAGAAAAATGCCCCTTCAGTTTTTATGTACGTGACAAGGCAAATATGAAAAACACACTTTGCTTAGTTAGCATTTAGCAACAAGCACAGGTCAATTAAATCAATAAAACATGTATTGCTCCTCCAGGAAAAGGGTATTCAGCTCTTTACTTGGACCAAAAATAACAGTGTGTTAACTTTGGCTATAGGTTGATGATAATGTAATGAATATTATTTGTGTTCACAGGAGGCATGTTGTGCCTATGTGCTGATCGTTACGGCCATCTACTGGGTGTCAGAGGCCGTCCCTTTAGGCGCCGCTGCCCTGGTCCCTGCCTTCCTCTATCCATTATTTGGGGTGCTCAAGTCCAGTGAGGTGAGTTTGACTGTTATCTATAAGATATTCGGTCTTTCTTACATCTCACTCTGTCATAAAATGTGCAGTGTCAGCTGTTTATGCAACGCCTGGAAACAGCATAAAGGAGACAGAGGCTTAACTTTGTTGTGTCCCTTATGGACCATGAATTCTATACCATAACATATACCATATCATGGAAAGGGCAGCTACTTTAGATAATAATACTGTATTATCCAGTTAGCGCCATGTTGTTTACTACTCGTGATCAGGAGAATTGCACTGAGTACTGGATGATGAATTTGATAAAGTTTGTTAGCTCACACGTCCTGCTAGAGTATAGCTCCTGCATAAGATAACTGAATATTTTAGAATAATGCATGCCTTTTTCTGAGGTAAGTAGGGCTTCAACAAATAAAGAAAACACACAATGTTGCAAAGTGATGTTATTAAACCACACACCTTAAACCTCTGGCCAACTATTCTGACAGACAAATTGAAAATTCCTGGCAAAACCATCTCATGCTTGTTGTTAAAGCTGTCTTAGGAATATTTTCTAAGATATGAGAACTTACATGTAAATGTAAAATGCCGAGATAGTGAGCGCTATTATGCTATAGCTCTATTAGCATCATATTAGGGTTGCCATCAACATTAGAGCCTTTTTTATTTAATTATTGCCTCTGATACTGCCATTTCTGTTCCCCCTTTCCTCCTTGTATGGTTCTGAAATATTTTACTGTGTGAAGATTATAAATGGACAGCAAACTGTAAATAATGCTCTGTTAAAGTCTAGAGGCTCTTTAAATATTTCCAATATTTTAGGCTACATTTAAATCAACTTAAACCTGCATTGGACTGTATGTTGCATTATTGTAATAAGACATAGTAAGGATTATGTCACAACCAACAAGGCGAGTCCTCGTTTAACCTCTGCGCTTGGACTTATTCTGGCGTGAGTAAGAACAATCAGTAAACTGGGCTTAAAAGAAATGCAGGGAAAGTGAGGGGCAACTGTTCAAGCTCGGATTTCCGTTTTGTGTGGGGTTAACATGTCGGCAGTAAGAGTCATGTAATCAGATTATAACATACAGCCATATACAGGAAAATCTGAGGAACCAGGGTGAAACTGGGGGCGAACTTTACTGGTGCTTTGAAGTGCACTGTAAACTCCTGTGTTTTAGAGTTTTCCAACATTAAATCTCTTAAAGACCCTCAAACACAGGCATGTTCACATTATATGCCTCATAAATATGAATAATGCTGGACAATTCAGAGTTTTGTAGTATTTAGTATAATTACACTAGAAATTAGTCGAGCTCTGGTCCAGTAATTTGTCAATGAGTTTACATCCAAATTAAAGTTGATTGGTGGAACAGTAGCAGGTGTTATATTTTGTAGAGTACAGGGTGGCGCCAAATCATATACTGTCACACTAATTTGATAAAAAAAACTGTTTTTCTCACATTTTTGTGTTTGTAAACATATTTGTATGCAGTTACATTGACCACAATACATTTTCACGGGCAGAATCAGCATTAGCATCCAAACATCACAAGTTATAGACAAACAAGAAGGTTTTTGACAAATATCCAGAAACTTTTTATTTTGCAGTTTTAGTTTGCTCACTCAAAGGGTCTATATCACCTAAACTGTGGGGCCTTGTTGCTCAGACACAGATTTCAAACAATAGTAAACCCTCAGCAGCAGCTAAACTCAGATTTCATTGATGTAAACCAAAAGGTGACTCGCATCAGTCTCATTTTTAGGGCATGTCCAAAGCCTGGCAGACGGTTTAAAGACATGGTCCAGAGAGAGGAGCTACTCTGAGGGTTGACAGCTTGATCTTGGCCTGTAGTTTCTATAGAGGTGTTTGTTTATTGAATACTATATGGTCAAGTTTTAGTGGGACACAGATCAAATGAAAGTTCAACAAGGGCAGAACCGGAGTTATGTGTTAGATTCAGCCACGTGTGTTATTAACTGTATTGTTTGTTCATTAATGAGAGGAATATCAGTCTAATAGTAAGTACTAATACATTTTTTAATCAGTATTACATAAAAGTGAGCTGCCAGTTTCAAGTGACATAATCACATTGACAAAGCAGCCTGTTAACGCCGCTGTAAGCCTCTTGTCATGTTGTTCCATAAATATGCCAGAACACGAGCTTTATGCAACATTTTCACCCTTATTATGATTCTCTGAGAGAGCCCCAAACACCCGCCGATGTCTGTAGAGACGAGAAGCCAGACGCCTGTTTAGATCTGAGGACAATACTGGGCTGTAGTCAATAAACTCTATGATTTACTTCACTCTCACACATTTTCAGTGAGTTTTATGGTTAGTTAAAGCAGTACCATAACAACTGTAATAGCACAACACTTACAAAAAAATATAAATAATAAGAGTTATATTACAAAGAGACACAAAGGGATCATTTTATGTATTAAGTGAAGTCATTAGCAGCTCATTGTGAAGGATATGCATTTGTTTTTAGGTGAGAGGTGAGAAAGCAGTCTTATATAAACGTAGTGAGTTTGTGAACCCTGCTGAGGGAAGTGGAGCAGATTAAAAAGAACAAATGGGGAACTGTAAATGTTGATCAAAACGCACAACACTGAACGGGGGAAATGGGTGACGCAGAGAAACACAGACTAAACCCTTTTCTTGAGTGTTGTCTAATATAAATATGTTTTTGAAATGTTCAGGTGGCGGCAGAGTACTGTAAAGACACCACTCTGCTGCTGATGGGAGTCATCTGTTTGGCCGCCTCCATCGAGAAGTGGAACCTGCACAAACGCATCGCTCTGCGGATGGTGATGATCGCAGGGGCCAAGCCTGGCATGTAAGCACCACACTCACAGGTTTAATATAAGTATCATAAGCCCGGTGTTTCCCAAACATTAAAGAGACATGGGCCTGTCATGATTACTTCTCAAAATGACAGAAAAATAGATTATTATATTGAAAGATTTCATCACAGCTGCTGATAGAGATCTTTTTTCAGGGATTAGCTACACATTTGCAAAGTCACTAAACAAGTCTTGTTTATGAGACAGTGGCTGTTTCTGTTGTAATCTAATAAAACACTGCTACACTTTTTGTAAAAACTTATAGATGTAATTAACACATGGCAACTACATGTCCTCTGTGATGTAAGCACTAGACAGAATTGGCTTTTGTATCACATTTTAGGCTAAATGCAGCTCAAACAGTTGAGGTTACCCACCACCAACAACAATAATGTCATTATTAGTGTTTTATATTTTAGGAACACACTACAAGCTTTGGTCATGTTTATCACAGCATACAAAGCAGTTGTGGGAGCCTATGTACTACCTCTGACTTGGTAATGCCTCTGAAAGCATGGCATACTGACCTGAATAGTACCACTTGGTGGAAATGTGGGTTGAGACTCATTGGTTCCGGTCACCTATATTATAACAATGACTCTTTATCTTGATAAATACACAAACAGCCACAAGGGGTGACCAGCCGGTCCCAATCCCAGGTAAATAGAGAGGATTGCACCAGGAAGAGCATCCGGTGAACTTTGCCCTCATTTGACCAATCTGATTTCCTGTTTCTGTCCAATAAAATATAGAAATGAACTCAAATGTTGTTAATAACTCTATGGCATATTGTTCTTGGAGTTGCGTGTAAAAAATCTAGGGCACGTCAGAGACTTAATCCAACAAGCCTTATTTACATCCTTGATCCAAAGCATATGGCATTTTCTGGGCAAATATAATGGACTAATGTTCACTGTACCAGTAACATGTCTGCAAAGGCTTTCTGTATTTAAACACATTGTGGACAATGTCCGTGCCAAAGTGCCTCAGTAACACGTCATCAATTAAATCTTGTTGTAACGTGTGTAGTAAATTAGACTGGTCTGGGTCTGACCATTTTTTTGTCTTGACTGGCCAAGACCACAGCTTATTTGTTCACATTATATTTGTGATTGGATAAAAACCAGAAGTGTTTTATCTTCATTCATTAAATAAAATCTCTCTTTAAGTCGCCTCCTTCACCAAACGCTCCTCAACAGTTTGGACTTGATTTTGTAACTGTTCCCACGGATCTCTGCCAGTGTAGCACACACTGGTATCGGTCTTGATCCCTCAAAGTCTTGATCTTTTCTTGGTTTCTAAACACTCTTGGCCAGAACTTTGTCTCAGTTGGTGTGGTTTTGATTACAACACTATTAATTAGTCCAATTAGTTCTCACATTTTCTTTCTAAATGCAAACTACTGTGTATATGTCAATGTTTTACCCTAAATTTACACAGTGTTATCTAATTGAGACATCTTATTATGAGGAGCCACATGTTAACCCAGCGCTCATGTCTCTCAGGTTGGTGCTGGGCTTCATGTGCTGCACTGTCTTCCTCTCCATGTGGCTGAGTAACACGTCCACCACGGCCATGGTGATGCCCATCGCGGAGGCCGTGCTCCAGCAGCTGATCTGCACCGGGCTGGCGGACAGCCTCGAGCACCCGGACAGCACGGACGGCACCGAGGACGGGACTGAGGACGAGTGCGGTATGTGGGCTCGTCTCTGCAGGAGGGTCACAGAGGTCACACCCACTGAGCGCTTTCCAAGAAATACTCATTATTATCGTCTTATAAAACTAGCTTGAGGCAATATTGCACAACTTTTCTGGACATTTGCCATCTCAAGGCCACTAGTGCAAATTTTAGGATAAATAGTTACTTAATAGTTACTTAATATTGCTTTAAATTGGCAGAAAACTGCTGAGTTTTTAATGCATTTGAAATAGTGGCATTAACTTTTTTATGTATTTCAAATCTATAACTTATGAAAATTAAAAGCTAAAAGAAAAATATAATGAATATGGCTTTGTCCATTCACAAACAGCAGTAAGTAAATGTAATTTCTGTGTTTTTCAGCTGTTTCTGAAAAGGAAGGAAACTTGGACAAAAATCAGCTGGAGCTACTCTATCGTGATGACAGGTATTATATGTGTGTGTTTTATTGACTGTTTAGAAAAAATTTGTTGTTTTTCTGTTTCTTTCCCTTGACAGTAAATGGCAAATTTACTTTTGAAGTAAAATCCAATTTGTCTTTTTTCTACAGCAATAACTGCACCAAACAGGAGCTCTCTACGGTTAGTGAGGTGAGACAGGTTTAAAAAGTAAAAAATTTAAAAGAAATGTAAAAAAGTGGAAGGAAAAATAAAAGTTGTCTGTGTCCCTTGTGTCTTGTACAGAGTGGAGCGAGGACTGGTTTGGGTTTGAGACCAACCTCAAACCAGGACTTTATCAGAAACACCAACGGACACCTGCCACAGGTCGGTAACATATTCACCGACTTAATGAAGTGTACTCTCTCTGTTGGTTTACATAGGGTTGGTTTAAAATCAGGAAATAATCAGCTGCCGTCTTCCCTTCTTTAATTATCACTAAAAGTCTAAAATTACACTACATTGTGAAAATCTATATTGTTGACTTGCAACATCGCCTCTCTTCCAGGAAAATTTCTCCCAAGGGTGAAAAATAAATATATCTCTTCTTACCTTATCTTAAAACAAACCGGACGTTGGTTTAGTTTAGTCCAGACTGTGTTTCATCGAACTAAAGACCAGCTGTTTGGTCTGAACTACGATCCACAGAGCTTTCAAACCTAAACTTTTGCTTCGGACCAAACAGGAAAGTCTGAAATCTATACATTATACTTTCTTCTCACTTGTTGACTACATTATACTGACCTGGATGTAGGTTTAAGGCCCTCAAGGTTCTCTCTCTGTTTTCAGGTCGCAGTAGAAATCCCAAATGTGAAGAGAGTGAAGATGAGGAGGGACTCCCAGTATCCCACCAAGAGGGATCACATGATCTGTAAATGTCTGACACTGAGCATCACCTACGCAGCCACTATCGGAGGACTCATCACCATCACCGGCACCTCCACCAACCTCATCTTCGCCGAGCAGTTCAACACGTAAGAACACTTAGATATGAAGAATGATCTCACTTATAACAATGGGACATACAGTAGTTTAAAACAAGTGTAGTTTTCAGTCTTTCTTCTCCTTAAACACATACTGCAAATACATCTGGGGATTTTACACCTTCCTGTGATGTCCACGTGATTTTATTTACATCAATCAATAAGAATAATAGATGTGCAGAAGTTACTATTATGTTACAATTACATTATGTCCAAGACTAAGTAAAAATGAGTTCAAGACCAACACAAAACCCTATTAGGGATTGAGACCATGACAAGACCAAGACATTTAAAAAAGCACACAAACAACTCAAGTTATTAATGCAGTAATTTTCTCAGAGAATAAGTCAGGGAAGAACCAAACTAATTTCAGGCAGAGTGTCTGTGTTACGTAGTGTTATGGTTGCAGCTTCAGTGATAAACACAACTATATCTGGAGCTTGATAACTTTGCTGCTGTGCTGATTTTTTTTCTAGTTGTTCACATTAGAGTCTATGTTGTGGCACAGTGGGTCTGAGATCAAACTAATCAGGCTGCAGAGTCCTGTCCGAGACAATTTCCTCCTGTCGCTGCACTAAGCCTCGCAAAATGAGCTCCTTCACGTTGCAGCTCATTGAACAAAGGTCAGGTTTTGAAGGAGCAACTACTACGCACAACAACAACAACAGCATTTAGAAAGAGCAAAGAAACTAAACTGAGAGGACCATAGAAAGCTGTTCTTTTCTTTTCTTCAGTTCAGTATAAAAAATGTAGAGCAGAAATACAAGATCAAACCATGTCCCTGAAAAGCCTCCTGGATTGAGCAGAAACAAACTGCCCAACTTTCTTAGATTTCTGCCCCAGACAATAATTCACCCTGTTTTCAAGGAGAACCAACCGGTCACTTTGTCCCGAGTCCTGATGGATTAAAGTCACTTTCAAAAGACATTTAAATGTGCTTAATTTGCATTCAAACCATGAAAAAGGCAAGAAAGGAACAACTGAAAACTGCTACAGAATTAGCTTCAGGTACTTCTCAGTTAGACCACTATGATTGGTTTTGGAGCGATAATCTTAAATTTGTGATAAATTGCATCAGAGTTTTGACCCTCTGACCCTGCTGCTGTTTGTCAGTGAAATGTAAAACCACAAGAGAAAAAGAGAGAGAAATAGCTGCATATAAACTAGAGTTGGGCAATATGGCTGAAAAATATATTAATGAATTTGACCATTTAACAATTAAAACTTCCTGTGAATGTGTAATATCAACATAAAAAGCAACACAATGCCATTGCCTCAAAGCAGCAATAAAGCGGGTCAATGATTATTAGCTATTATTCAATGTACAGTGAAGTGGGTCTGTTAAATGAGCGCTGATGAGAAAATGGTAATGTCCTGTAAAATAAAAGTATGAAAACTCAAATAAGCCCCTTTACTCTCAAATTCAAGTCGATTTTCTCACAGTGGCACATTACTCTTTCACCTCTGATCATTACAAAAGCTCAAAGATCTTCAAATCGATTGACAGCTTTTATCAGCTTTGACCCTCAGCTGCAAAGATACAAAAATAAGCATGACAGCAGCTTTGAGACGGCACACGATATCTGAGGTCAGGCAGGAGGTCACTGGGAGTTATTATTAATCTTTATGGGAGCTCGAGGTTACTAGAGTAAAACAGTTTATCATATATATTTATTTTTTATTTTTAGGCGTTATCCCGACGCAAAAGTGATCAACTTCGGGACATGGTTCATCTTCAGTTTCCCCATCGCCATCATCATGTTGGTGCTCACTTGGCTCTGGCTCCACTTCCTCTTCCTCGGCTGCAAGTAGGTGACTCTTTATCCATCGGCACTAAACTGGACTTTGATGTTTATAACCTGGAGTCTTATATGAGCGTGAGGGCTGTATTCAAAAAGCTGGGCAAGTTTATCAAAGGGATAGTCCAGTATGTTATTTAAGGGAATGAGATATTTCCAATTAACTGTCTTTTGTTTTGTCATATCCTTCTCCATTTTATTTATTTTTCATGTTTATTGATTACCCTTTGTGTGTGTTGATGCGTGAATGTGTTCTGCTCTATGAGCCTTTTAAATTGCCCCTCTTTGGGATTATTAAAGTGATTTGAATTGAATTGCCCTTTACAGGTGTGTAATTACAGGTACAGTGCACACATGTCTCATCTCTGCGGACACTGTGATAATCCCACTGTCTGCGGCTTTGTCAACCACAGCATTAAAACGGACCCAGAGTGGACTAACACTAAATATCAGTGTCAGGTCTGTGTGGTTTATTTGGTGTTATTTTGTGTATCAGCTTCAGGGAAACATGTTCGCTGAGTAAGAAGCGTAAAACCAGAAGAGAGATGCTGTCGGAGAAAAGGATCCATGAGGAGTACGCCAAGCTGGGCCCCATCAGGTGTGTATCAGTGTTATACTTGTGCACTCGTTTCAGTCGGAGCAAGAGAGTTTAGGACATTAGCAGGTTCACGTTAATGGTTTTAATCAGTGTCAAGGTCTATCAGTAATATCTCACCTTTGAAGTTATCTGCTCTATCCTTGTTGGCGTTGGTGTAATTGCTGTTGGTTTGTTTGTGGCAGTTACCCAGAGGTGGTGACCGGTGTTTTCTTCATCCTCATGACTCTGCTGTGGTTCACCCGAGAGCCGGGTTTCGTGCCGGGCTGGACCTCTCTGTTTGAGAAGTAAGCAGCCACAGCCATTAAAGATGATAAAAACTGATCTAAAATGTGACAATGCCCATATATCTTTGTATCTTGTATCGTTCACGTAGGAAAGGCTACAGGACTGATGCCACTGTGTCTGTGCTGTTGGGCTTCCTCCTCTTCTTGATTCCTGCCAAAAGGCCCTTCTCCTCCTCCTGCTCCTCCAGCTTTAAAGACTCAGGTCTGGATACAGCACACATTTTCCTGGAAGTTTTTTTGTCATACCAAACATTTCATATTAAGCTGTTGCCTATGTAAGACACTTTTATTTTGAAACTCCTGTGTCGAATTTGATATGTTGTATACTATAAACAATCGACAAGTATTCATTCAGGCTTTTAATCAACATTGTATTGTAATGAAACTGGAGTTAGTCACAGACTCCTTTAACTGTTGCCACTGCTACAAGGTCCTGTGTTATTTAAAATGAAGAAGAAAACCATCATGAACTGTTATTGCCCCAGTTGTCAGCACACTCCCAGTTTGGACCAGTTCTTCAGAGACTAAACCATGAAATTAATGAAGCAAGTGAAAATTAGATTTAAAACTGAATTACTTCAGTGTTATTTGGGGTCTATAGAGAATATTAGAAAAATATTTATTGCTCAGAAGTGGCCCCAAAGATGGCCACACTGAGTATTTGTATTTGGAAATGCTAGAAATGTGTTTTTACTGTCCCTATTAGCAGACATACATAACATAATGTCTTTGTTATTGCTCCTGTCTGCTTCTCCAAACTGGGAGTGTGCAGACAAGTACCTGCTCTAGGGAAGAAGTTACATATCCATAAGTATCAGATCTTTTTTTTACTAAAACTGGACTGAAGAGAACTACAGCGGAACAATTGTAATAAGGGTCTAAACTGCTCTGTATTTGTCTGTGTTGTTGAATCAGAGGAGGACTCGGACTCTCTCACTCCCATGATCACCTGGAAGGACTTTCAGAGGCTGATGCCGTGGGAGATTGTGATACTTGTCGGAGGAGGCTATGCCCTGGCCGCTGGCTGCAAGGTACTCTGGGTGTTTGTTGTGGTCTCGCTGCTCTGTATGATTCCTCTGTGGTTGTCTCGCCGCTGACTCTGAGCAC
This sequence comes from Rhyacichthys aspro, assembly GCA_036850595.1. NCBI lineage: Eukaryota > Metazoa > Chordata > Actinopteri > Gobiiformes > Rhyacichthyidae > Rhyacichthys > Rhyacichthys aspro. Next base: position 10,879 of record JAWCTZ010000160.1, on the reverse strand, counting down.
TCACGTGTTTTTGTTTGCAGGTGTCGGGTCTGTCCGTGTGGATCGGCCGACAGCTGGAGCCCATGAACGGTCTCCCTCCGTGGGCCGTCACCCTGTTGGCCTGTCTGCTGGTGTCTGGGGTCACAGAGTTCGCCTCCAACCCAGCAACTCTCACCGTCTTTCTGCCCATTCTCTCTGCACTGGTACTCGGACTCACATTAACAATACATTTTTACAAAAATAACCTGCATAACCTTGACATTTACACAAGCTTATAGAGGTAGTACCAGGTTCAAGTGACATTAGTAAAGTAGTACGTAACTTGTCTTTTGTCTTGACAGAATCTTCAATAGAATAATAGACCTATTTCTATATTTTATCATAGATCCACAGTGTCCTGTCCAGTGTCAGCCTTTTATCTGATGAAGTTAGAGCTGAATTAGTGCCCTTCACTAACATGGAGCTAAATGAAGACTATCATTAAATGAAACAACAAAGATGGAATAATACTCATTTAAGATGCTCTTGCTCATTTGACTGACTGCTCTCAGGGCAGACACAGCTGTTTATGTTAATACATAAACATTTATTAAGCTTTCATGAACAAATCTGTGTTGACAGTTAAGTGTTGTAGCCCTACTCTTAACAGCTCATGCTGAAAGGCCTTTTTATTGTCTTAATTCCTTACAAATAACATGTCGGTGTTGAAGAGGCTAATGGCTATAAAAATAAAACACAAAAACCAAACAGACACAACATATCTACGGAGCTTAAATTAAACTTAAAGTGTCTTTCAATTAAAACTGCAAGAACCATTAACATTAAAGTGAACAGGGTAATACTGCCCCCTAGCACCTGTCCTCATGAGGAAACATCCAAATAAATACGACACCACAACCTGACAATTATGTTTTTCTTGTTTTCTTCTTGTTTTCCTCCATAGTTATACATTACTGCATAACATTTGTAACATGTAACATTCATGTAAATCTTTGTTTTGTGTTTCCTCTCCTCCCTCCACAGTCAGAGACTCTACAGATCAACCCGCTCCACACCTTGATCCCGTCCACCATGTGTGTGTCCTTCGGTGTAATGCTCCCTGTGGGAAACCCTCCCAACGCCATCGTCTTCAGTTACGGTCATGTCCAGATCAGTGACATGGTACAACTCTCACAGAAACACACACACTGCACCAGAAGCATCACCATGGGCCTGGTTTAAAAACATCTTGTGTTTTGTCCACCTCTATTGCTCTATTCTATGTTCTTTAATAGTATGAATAGGCTCCCACATTGTACAAGTCTAGAGGCAAATGACAAGCTTCTGATCGAATAAAAAGTACTTTCAGAAACATTTTTGCGTTTTATCAGAAGATTATTCTCCATGCCATTACACACTAAATGACTAAACTTATTTGGCGTTTAAATCAAAGGTCAAAAATAGTAAATCACAACAGCTCTGAATTGCCAGAATTCCCAAGTTATGGAAAAAATATATACTACATTTTACACAATGCACCTTTATGAAAAGTAATGGCAGCTGGAGCTCATATGGCAATTCAATATTGTACAGTATTATTACTTGGACACACCTTATCTATGTAAACCAACAGTTTTGTTTCTTTCATTATATTTGGATGACTTTTTAACTACACATGTTTTTCATTTTGGTCTCCAGGTAAAGGCCGGTTTCGGAGTGAACCTAATCGGAGTGGCTGTCGTCATGTTGGCCATCACTACATGGGGAGTCCCTCTTTTCAACCTCACAGAGTTCCCAGTCTGGGCCATGGCCAGAAACGTCACTGGGACCTTATAACACACAGCGTCCCGGGACCAGTGGCGAAGAGGGGAAACAGAAAACTACAGGAGGACTGCTTTTTTGAGTTGACACCTATCACACACTGGTTACAAAGAGAGAGAGTAATATATATATTTTGGATGTAATTTCAGCCATGACAACAAATTCTTCACCAAAGTGGCCACGCGGGAGGGGGGGCACTCCAGTGCAGATTTTAAACAGTATTTTACAAAATGGTGAGCTTTGAAGCCAGATAAATGCACAGCTGCTTCTAGAGACATGTAAACACCCATTTATTTGAGTATTTTGTATTACTTAGACTTAATTCTGTATCTCTATGTCTCAGTATGTGTCTGATGTCTCTGCCAAAGGCTGGTTTAATCAATGAGCTGAATGTCTCAAACATGAATAGTGCCTTTTAAATGACAGTAAGCACTACCTTATAATATAAACTGTACTGTATGTGACACTGTAGGATGCTGGCTGAGAAACACTGTGTCTTCGTTTAATTAAGCCGCAGAATTAACATTGCACAATAAAAGTGATGTTTTTATCAGGTACTGAGCTTCATTAGCTACAATAATGAACAAATAATAAAGAAAAATTATCATGTGATTTTACAAAGTTTTGTTTTTGGTAAAGGATCAAGTCAAAAATACATGACAGTTTTTATCAACAGTCAAATCAAACTTGTATCCGATAATGAAATGTTTGTACATGACTTTTCACTGTACTTGTAATGTTAAAGGATAGACTTTATATTTTTACACAAATCTAAATGTAATCTGTGACTTTTTATATTATTGCATAACAAGTATAGGGCTAAGCATAGACGAGATTTTATGTAAGTTATTTAGTCCTACCAAAGGTTTCACTTGATGTTGTTGCTGCAGTGCCCTTGAAGTGAGGGCTAGACTCTGTACTAAGTTTCGTTGTAAATAAATGCAAATGTGTGTAATATAAAGTGGCTATTTTCAAATGAGCTGTTACTGTATATTACAAATCTCAGTAGTTTATTCATATACAAGTAAGAAACTGACTATGACAATAAAATATGAAAGGAATGCTGCATTTGAGTTTGGTTTATTTGCAAAAAAAATGGAAATCTTTGTTGTGAACAATGCGCTAAATGTCATAATGAGGGTTAAGTTGTGATCTGTTCTATCCAAATGGTGTTTAATACAAAGAAAGAGAGGTATCAAATTACATTTGTCAAAGAATAGAAACAGTGTGAAATAGTAATTGGTATGGGATGGTATGAGATTCATTGGAAAAAATATAATTGTACAAGGAAATGTAAAAAATTTGGCTTGTTATAAGACTTAAATACAAATGGGGTATTACTGTTCCAATTAAATGAATGCAGTCCTGTAAGGCAGGTTTTAAATTCACTTTTCCACTGGTTGCACAGTTGTTAAAGGCCTATTCATTTCATTAAGTGATTTGAAAGAATGTCCTTTGATTAAGAGTTTCAGTGTTTGGTGCAGTTAAAACGGATTCCGGTGCATTTGCTCTGTGAGTGCAGTTCATGTGGATAAGCGTGAATGCTGCCATACGAACCTCAGTGTGCACCGAACCTCCTCCAAGACCACTTCAAAACACATTTACTGTCTACTTAACTCTGGTATGGTTTGATTAAAATGTGAAGTCCAAGCAGACCAAACACGCCTGAGAAACTACATTACTCTTAGCTTTCCCCAGAGCAGAAAAAAAAACTAGAGAGAAAAGAAAGATAACGTAAAACCTTCATGAGCATTTAGACTGACAGCGCCATCTAGTGTGTTTCTTGACGTAAGCCTTTTTTTTTTTTGTTGCTAGGTGCAGTTTGTAGTGAGTGCTTGTTGGACCCGGGCTTTTTGCAGAGGAGGAAAAAGTGGTTTGTTTTGTGTTGGGTGGAAATTAAAAGAGGTGTGACCCACCCCAAGTGTGTTTTGAATATACAGCCCTCAACAACCCTCAAAATACAATTTGTTTCTGGAGAAGGAGGGGACTAAAAAATAAAAAAAAAAATTGTGTAAATATAAATTCGTCTTCTAAATATGTTGTTTGCCCTATTAGTAGTTTTCATACCTTGAATATTAACACAGCAATAAACCTTGAAATGATTATCAAAAACCTAGAGGAAGATGAAGGGAGGTTGTTTTTTCCCAGGGGCGGGTTTGTTCATTTTAAGGGGGTAACCCCCCGCCCTGATGTACTGTTTCTTATTACCGCTCTTAGATCTCCCTTCTGTACAAATAAATAACACTTACAAATATACAAACAGGTCAAGGTGGCCAGACAGAAGCTGCCCTGTGTTTATAAGTGAATTTACGCCCTCTTCTTATCCTTGTTTAAGGGTTTATGAAGGGTTTTTGGGGCCTTCGGGGGGTGTGAAGCTTTCTGTTTGCATCTTCTCTTTGTAGTTGAGGAAGTCTCCCTGCTTTGTTAAATGATTAAAATAAAAAATAATATTTTTGGTGTTTTTAGTGGGGTGTTTTAATCTTTTTTGTTTAGGATTTTTTTTTTTAGTTTTTTGGTGCAAAAAGGGCTTGTTGGGGAGTTGGAAATATGAGGGGGGTAGAAAAAAAAGAGGAAAATGTTATTTCCTCTCCCTACGTAAAAATAACCTATTCCCCTCCCAAAAAAGATAACTTTTTTATTTTTTTTTTTAATATTTTTAAATATTTATTTATCTTTATTATTATGTGGTTTTTGGTGTTTGATAAGGGTGTGAAAGTTATAATTGCCTTTGTTTGGGGAGGGGCGCTTTTTGGGACTCCTTGTGTAGTTAAGAAGGAAGTTTTTAGGAGAAAATTAGTAAAGATTAATAGGTGGTGTTTTGGGGCTCACATAACCCACTTGACACTTGTGTTTTGAGGTTTGGTGTGGTTGTTTGTAATAAGGAGAGAACTATGTAAAAATGGTGGGGACACCCGCCTGTAATCCCTGTTTGAGGGCGTTGAGGGAGTAATGCGTTGATTTTTTTATCATCTAGACGCTTCCACAAGAGGTCCCTTGCCTCCCAGGGGGCGTTTCGCTGGAGGAGGTTTGGGGCGGTTTTCTTCTTTTGTCGTATGGTGTTATGTATTTTAAAGGAGACCGCTCGCATGGTGGAAAAACAAAAAAAAAAATAAAAAATACCTTTCAAAAAAAAAAAAAAAAATTTTTTTATTATTTTTTCCTCTGGTTTTTTCTTGTTCTCTTTTGATAAGCTTTTTTTTTTTGGGTTGGGTTTGGGTTTTTGTATCTGTTTGGGGTGGGGTTTTGGTGGAGGGTGTTTTTCGATTTTGTGGTATAATGCCCTTTTGGGGTTCTGTTTAATGTGTTGGTGTGTAAAAAAATAGTTGTCTATCCTTCTCCCTTTTTAACCGTGATATCAATAAAAAACAAGATTATGGGGAGATGTATAAAATTCTTTTCTGATTTGGTTTCCCCAAAAGGATTTTCAGACAACACCATTCACCATACTGAAAAAAATAAGATTACATTAACCCTTAACAAAAAACTCTGCTACCCAAAAATTAACAAAATGCTATTTTAACAATTTATTTATATATATTTTCAACACTTAAAACATTTTTTCGCTGCTCGGAAAAAAATATTTATCTTATGTCTTAATAAATCTTTTAAAAAATCCCTTAGTGTTAAAAGGTTTTTGGTGAGGTGTTAAGTTATTGCACTTCTGCCTGGAGGACTCCTGGACTTCCTCGTCGTTGTGTGATGGCTTTGATGTACTCTTGGTTGTGGTTGGCTGTTACTTTCTGTTGACTCTTTATTTAACTGCCGCATTAATCTCCTAAGTAAACAAGTGTGAATGAACAAAAATGCAAATAATTACAAATAACTCCGACTTGGAAGCGTTCATTAAACGAGTGGAGGAAGAATCGCACTCTAAATTTGTTAGTCATGCTGTGGACCACAGTTACGGAGATAAAGGTAAAGAATATTCAAGGAATAGAGGTAGCTAAAAAAACGAACGATTGTTTACTGGATAAAAAAGCTAGGAATTGGTTAAGTAGCTATACAGTGAAAATAAGAGTGAAAATCTTTAAATGAGAAAATCTTTGAATGAGATAATGAATGAGAAAATTAAGTTGAAATTCAGTGTTGTTGTTTTTTTACAGATTGGCAGCCTTTATCCACAAACAGAGTCTACTGGCAGTGGTCTGGTGGATCTGGGATGCCAGCTATTGAGTTCTCAGGGATCCCCTTTATGTTTGTTGGGTCTAAAAGACTTGCGTGTCATCGGGGAAAAGACCGTGCTTTGGCCCAGAAGAGGAAGTATGCAGAAGAAAAGGCCAAAAAGATGGTGGGTTTAGTCTCCGTAGCGGACACATTAGTGGTAACATTAATGATGTGATTAGTTTTGTGTAGTCTTAGGACGTTTACTGAAGTACTTTACTAACACTAACCCTAAATATCTACACAGACGTTGAAGAAACTGTACACAATATGGTCTAATTTCTGTTACATTAAACAGATGGAGGACTTCAGTTTTTCCAGCCAGACACGTGCTCAACACACAAAAAGGTGGGATGCCCTGCAACAATATCAATCAGCAAGATTGCATCGTTCCCTAAATTCAAGGTTGGTGTAACAAATCTCCTTTTTATATGTTTATGAAAAGTATATGAAAAGTTAAAGATTAGAGATTTTCAAGACACAACCACATAAAGTATTTGTTAAATGCTTTTTACTTGAAATCTAGGTGAATGACAACAGGGAAAGGAGCAGGAAGAAAGCCTCCAAGATGCTAAGGATGGCTTTACAAAGAGACCCAATTGTGTTGGAAACCTACTACGCTGTCACACACCAAAGTGAGCACAGTGGCCATGAAACAGAAGAACTGGAGAACAGAAAGAAGATAAGAAGTAAGAGACAAAGTAAGTTAAAAAGTGGGTTCATTTTAATGATTGTTTTATTTGCGTGTGTTAATCTGTAAACAGTGCACTTCAGTCTGTATGTCATACACTGGCAAAGCATTGATGTTTAACTCTTAAGTACATACATGAGTCATACTGTGATGGTTGAGTTTCATTTTTTTATTTCCTTTTGTCAGTTCTCTCTCCTGACATGTGAGATTTTCATTATTTTGACCCAACCTTCACAAACTAAGTAGAGTGCTGAGTACAGATAGTGGTTAGAGAGGAAACCAGAAAGAGGGATAGACGACAAGAGACAACAAAAGAAAACAGACCCAAGCCAGAAGTCAAACCCTGCTCCCTAACATTTGCATTAAACAGTCTAACAACTTAATTCTTGACAATCTATGTGTTTTATAATTATACATTAAAGAATGTTTTCTTTGAGCTTCAGTCACTTCAGTAGGCATATCTAAAGTCAGTTTAGATTATTAGGGGCTGCAAAATAGGACCTCTTTGTGCATCAAACACTATTTTAGGGCTTAATACTTATTGAGGAGTTAACACTGAGTCTATATGAATCAGTAACTAAATATCAGCTGATCCATGTTACACAGTAAATCTCAACCACAGCATGGAATATCTTTTGAGGTCCTATACTTATATCTCAGAGTACATTGCACTGCTCTCAGAAGTCTGTAATAACTGATTGGGAGATTAACTTTCTCATATGACAGTCAAACACAACTGTTGACTTAGCCTCACTAGAATATTGTGAGTATAGAGTGGTGTATCATCTTTCTACACTGTCAAGAGCACTCAACACTTACCTGTCTGATTGTACAATTAATATGTATGCCTTTGGCTCTCGGTCCATCTGTTTCTGTGGCACAAGCTCCATCGGGTGAGCAGGCAACATGCTCCAAAATACATCATTTTTTGTCAAACTAGGTGCTATGTGTAGCTTTTTGATTCTAGTTTCAGGATATGAGACCAGAACAAGACAGTGGCCTCTGTTCTGCTTCTACTCTGTCTTTGCCAGGTGTAACAGCAAAAAGACGATGGAAGTAGGTGTCCTTTTCTTCTTTGCAGAGGATCAGAACACCACAGACTGTGATTTACTGCCTCCAAAACATACCAGAAAACCACACCTGAGGAAGAAGTGCGTCAAACTCACCCAACAAATCCTGGACAAATTGTATTTCATCGAGGATCAAGACAAACTGGAGGAACTCTCAGTGAAACTAAGCAGCCTGTTGGATGACCTCACGCCGCTGAGCAACAGTGAGAACGAGAGGCCTCTGCATCTGGAGATGAAGAGGGCCAGGGTTTCATCAGCGTTTACAAATTCAGTGTCACAAAAGGCCGTTCAGAGACTAAAATCCAAATACACAGAGAGAGTAGGGGCTCACACTACAGTCTGCAGGAAGTCCATGACACAAGTGCCTGCCTGGCCGGTCCATACAGTGGCAAATACACTGTAGATATTAAATTGAATGATTCCACATCTTATTAATCGTGATTTGTTGTAAATAATTTATTGAAAGAGTTTTCATCTCAATTAAACGTCCTTTTCCAAAGTATTAATGCTCCTCACTGTATTTATTCATTTGCTGTGATGAAAGTAGGCTCTAGTTCAAACAATGAAATACACAAGTCTACATTAAGTCCAACTATGTCTCATGTTCTGTGCTTTTTAGTGCCCTCTTGCTCTGATTTTGGAGCAGTTATTGTTCAGATCACATTTTGTTCAATTTTAGGGAAATATGTACCATATTTCATTTTGCAAACTTGCAAACACTTCAGTGGAGTCACTCTAAGTAAAACACAAAGTTCATGTGTATTTAGAGGCATAAGATAAAAATGAAAGGAATAAAAGGGGTTGCAGTTAGCAAGTAGCTCAGTGTCAAACTCTAATTTTCACTCAGTCTGCCTATTATTTGCATTATCAGCATATTGTTTAATTCCTATCTACTGAAGGGAATGCTGTCTGTGGGTTTAAATTAGTAATAATTATGAAATGAACTGACAGTGAATAAACCAATCACATCAGCTTCCTCTGCTTCCTCTGATTGAACTGGCCAATCACAGCAGCCTTCAGTCCCTACAGCTGATCCATCAGCTGTTGCTAAAGTATACCACGTGATGGCGCACTTTGTTCAAGAACAGAGTCATGTCTTGGTTAAAACTTCTGTCTCATGAACGAAGAAGATGAGGTTCAGGTAGGTTTGCATTAATTTGGACTTACCTAGACAGCTTTTATGTTTGTTTTGGTGTCTTTATTGGCGGTTTTTTAAAAGGCAACAGGTGTCATAAATTAGCTAAATTTTTCCACTGGGTTTTTCATTGAATTTGTTTCATTAAAAAAAAAAAAAAAAAAAAGGGCATTTTAAACTCATTTTAATGTCTTTTTGCTTCTAATGTTCTAATGTGCCCCTGAGCAGGACTGTAAAGGGATTAAATTGCTCCACCAGAAGAGACACAACAAGAGAGTGACATGGAATAAACACCGGAGGAAAACATGTCTTCTGGGTAGGGTCACTTTTCAGCCTCAAAGTAATTGTCCCCAGAGATTGAAATTTGCATAAATCTAATTAGAATTGGGATAATTATACATTGATTTTAGCTGCCCAAAAGATGCAGATTTGTGTTCAACATAGAGATCTTTCATATATTTAATCCCCACTACTTCTACAGCTTTTACTTTTATTTTTTTATTTTTTTTCATCAGCAAAAAAACTCCTTCATTTTGATTTATTGGATTAGTAAGTTGAACAAAGTCTGCTGCCTCTAATTCTTGGCTAAAAGTAACTTTTTTTTTCTTTTCAAAATATATCACAATGTCACAATATACCTTTGTATGTTTCCAAAAAGTTACTTGAGTAAATGTATTTTCTACTATTCACCTCTTATAGTTACTTAAAGAGGACAAAGTGCTGCCTTTAGGAGTTGGGTTTTGTTTTTTCTCGCTGTTTGGCACCAACCAAACAAAAAATAAAATTGCTTTTTGTTTATATACTCTCCCTTTTCCACAGAGACAGGAGCTGCAGTGGTTGCCATGACGCTCAGCAGAAATGCCCCTCAGTGCAGTGTCTGAATGAAACAGAGCGCTCGGATGCAGGGCTTAGTGCAACTTTCTCTTTTAAAAAGTAAGTGTTTGTTTGGTTAGAGTTTGTTCGACCGAGTGTCCCTCACTTGCTTCATTCGCTGTTTGTGTCACAGCCACTTCAGCTCCGTGTGCTCCACTGTCAACAACAGACTGGACCCCGACCCTTTATTCTGCTCCACTTTTTAACTAAAGTTTCCATACATTGTATTTATTTTTCATCATTGGAGTATCACATTATACAACAACTATTTGCTTTTAGAAATTCAACAGAAGTAAATGTTACGCTCATGAGCATTGCCAAACTTTCACACTTTGGATGACTGAACAACTGGTCAGTCAGGAGCCTATTTTTCTGACTTACTTCAGTGTCCATTTTAACATTGCCTGGTGCTGTGAGGTGAGTCCTCCTCACATCCAAGCCCCAAACCCAGGCCTGGCTCCAGGGCCCCGGATACAACATACAGGGCAACGTCACAGCCCTTGTCATTATTCTATCAAAAATTAGGAAAGTTTGCAAATTTACGCATCATCTTTGAGTGGGGGCCATGTTAATTTTCACTTTATTGTTCAGTTTTGGCGTGTGTGTTCATAAAGGATGGTACGGACATTGACAGACGGACTGACGCAGCCTATGCACAGTAATGCGGTTGATGTACCGGTCTGTTGTGGTGAAGAAGGCTCTCAGTAGAGCTGCTCTTCCTCCACATTGAGAGGAGCAGTTGAGCTGGCTCAGCTGCCTCCTGGACACCGTCCTAGGGGTTGTCCCACTGGGAGATGGTCTGGGACATGCTGGAGGGACTATGTCTCTTGGCTGGCCTGGGAACACCTCACTTATTTTTAATGGCACAGTCAGTGTCAGATCACTTTAAGACACAGGCACAGACAAAGGACTCATTTAAATACAGTCTGTGCAGAGATATGAGCAGCGTGGGACTGTCCTGGGTTGCTGCTTGATGCCACTCATGACTGACAGCCATGACATTAGCTCACTGCCTGAAACAGTACAGTCTGTGGCCGGATGTTTTTCAAAGAGACTTGATATATTTTTCATAGAACAAAGTATATTTACATTGAGCAGATTCTTTAAGTGAAAGAGTTATTTGATAGAAAAACACACTGTGACATTACTGTATGGAGTCAAGAAAAAGCA
>JAWCTZ010000159.1:10000-70086 GCA_036850595.1 Rhyacichthys aspro | reverse complement strand
GCAAGCACTGAAACATCAGCTCAGACACAGACAGCCTGACCCTGACCTCTCTGGGGTCAGAGTCAGAAACATAGTTTGAATGTATCTGAGTGGCAATTTTAGCATTAAAAACAAATATGTCACCCAAATCATCAGCTTCATGCTTACACATACCTGCTCCAGAAGATGGCCTTTGACATGTTCTTCTATCTGGGAGCTCCTGTCAAATTCAACGCAAACACCCACACAGACACTGATCAGTACGAGATCAGGAGAGCTGTGTCTATCTCTAGCTGCTTTACTAATTAATAAGTTGAGTTTCCACTTTCCTCCTGTGTAGTTCTGTGGACTCAGTAGTTCCCTCTATTCCTTCCAATGCCATTAAACACAGACAATCAAAGTAGTCCTGCTGAACAGCTTAATTCAGAAGAGTGTAGCTTGAGTGTGGCCTGCTCAATTTGCTGCATCAGATTAAATCCTTGTACAGTCAACCACCTGACTCATCTGTCTTACTTTTCTGATTTGTACTGATTTTTCCCCGCAATTCTTTCATAGCAGAGTGTTGTTTTGTGTGAGGTGTCTGTTGAACAAGGACAGTGTTTAGTTTGAGTTTACAGCACATTGTGGATTACCCTGCTGCGTGGTTCAGTTGAGATGGTTGTGACTGGCACACACTCTAGCTGGATCTATTTCTGTTCAGTGACATCAGTGTGGCCCATGTGGAGCTGTGAACACGCCGCTGCAGTGAACACACCATGTTTAACAAACAAGACATGTCAGGAAACCAGGCTGCACATTTCAGAGTGTTGTGGTTTTAAATGCCCTGAGCTGCTGCTGCTTAGTTTCTTTTCAGGGGGTTTTTTTCTCTTTTTTATGAGCTGGCTGCTAAAAGCCACATTTTTGACCATACACGTGTCACTTTTACTGCAAGAAATACTGTTTTAAGCACTTGACATTCACACATCTTCACTCAGCTTTGTGTGTGTTGAACCTAAACAATATAATTATAATAAATAATATATTATAATAGTTAAGTCAAAATACACATTATAATACAAAACCAAAACATATGCAACTTGAACAGATTTACATTTAAATGACAGTAAATATGCTACTAGCTCCACTAGGTTTCCTCTGGGTGTTTCCACTTCCTCCAAAAACATTTTAAGTTGCTGTAAAACAAAGCCCGTCTAATTTGTATAAATCCGCAGGTCTGACGACTGGGTCTGCCACTTCATTGCACCACAGCCTTAAAGCTGTCTACACCTCTCTGAAGATTATTCTACTTTCTGTTACAGGAGCAGGATCAGCCATTTTTTACACTGTTCACAAACAAAAACTTGAATGAACATCAGATTGTGATGTGAGAGACCAGGCTTTCAGTTTCTTCAATCTTGAAGGCTTTAGGAATTAAAAATGTTTAACTCTTTTTGGTCGATGGGGTTGTAACAAACTATTGAACTGTACAGAGTGGTGTGTGTCTTTACATTGACACATTTGTTCACAAACAAAAGGGTGTGTGTGAGCCCAGTCGTATTTGACTCTTTGTATTCTTTATTTGCAACAGGACACAACAGAAAATCCAATAACAGCGGTACATAACATTAAAATGAAGCAGTGATTTTAACAGTGACCCATACTGATCTGTGGTGTTCATCCTCAGGGACTGAAAGGAGACCTTGGACCTACAGGTGCGGCTGGAGCTCAAGGAGACCCTGTAAGTTATATCCTTATGTTATGTTATGTTGTGGTGTGTTATGTTGTGCAAAATGTAGAGCTGAGTTAAAACATGACTTCACTAGAGCTGATTTCTCCAAGGTGTTGTCATCTTTCTGACACAAAAGCACAGTTTTCAGGTTCTCAGTCATTCAGGTTTTGGGAGACGCAACTTGCCTGGAGGACAGCATGAGTAAATTGCGTTCATCTTTAATTCTAAACACAGCCCACACTGAATGTGTTGGAGTCAGTGGTAAAGAACAATAAAAGAACCCTTCATTTGTACAAGAGCACTCCAACACAATGCTTCTGGTGGAATAGTGGTCGAGTGGTTCTTTGTGTTTATGCACATCCTCTGTCTGAAAGCGCCTGCTGTAGAAGTGATTATGGTCACACCCAAAAACCACAGACTTTATACAGTCTTCCCTCATGAATACTGCAAGACCTTTGTTCTGAATTAATCAGACCGAGCCAGAGTTAAACAGTGCAGATTGACCTCCAGCAGACAGTAGACCTCACTCCTCACACTTGTCCATGGCAGCTGAGGAGTGACAGATGTGAGCGCACAGTTGGAGTTAACAGCCGCGCATTGTTCTTCTGGTAAACTGCTTGTAAAAAATATTATACCATTGCCTGACTTGGAAAACCATTTTGACCCAATTGTTTCCTCCACCCCAAAGCACCCTGTGCTTGATTCAAGATGGAGCACATCTCCATCTTTCTGCATCGCTGCACTGTTAAGAGAAAGATGAGTCACACGGATGATGTGATGTACACGCTTCTTTCAACATGTAATCAGTGCTTGTTTCTGGAAAAAAAAGACACACCACAGTTGTACTTCCTGCCATTAGTGTGACCAAACATGGCATTAAATGAAGTGTGTAATGTGTAGCTGTGTGGAAGCTGTCTTCACCCTGTAAACACTTTCTGTGAATCAGGAGGGGCATTCTGTTGTTTATTTACAAATCCTGAAAAACAGTGTCAAATGCTGACTTAACATATAAAGGCTGATATTTAAAAGAGGTTTGATTTACATTATATTATAATGTAATTTTTCTTGTGCGTTTTATGGCAGTTGTTTACTATTATCGCCACCTGCTGGATGTTTGTGGCAACAATGTGAAGCTGTACTCCCCTCATTAACCAGGCTTGAACCACCTTCCCCTTGATGAGAGCTCCAAATTTTCACCTTGTTGTTAAATACTTCAACTGATTTTAACTGATCTAATTTAGTATTTGTGTTTTTTTGTTTAAATAACCCAGAAGCTAATTCTTACAAGATCTGTGTCCTGAACTTGATTTATGTTATTTTTACTATCTTCAAATATTGAGTAAAAATATTGTTTCTTCTGTGTTCCTTAAATATATATCAGTTTATTCTTTAAAATTCTATAATTTCTTTTATTTTCACTTTGCTTTAGCCATTTGGATAAGAATACAACATAGGCCTGATTTGCATCTTTAAAGTATATTTCTTCCTAGTTACAGTTGTGTCTGGAATGCCTTCCATCCTGTAGGTGTCCAATCTAAACTGCAATAACCTTGCAGTAATGTTTTTTTTTCTGTGTTATAGCAATAACTTGAAAAGTGGATTTGAAAGATTTTTTTGTTTATTTGTTTTAAGACTTCTACTGTTAAAATGAATAAGTGAAATCCATTAGAATCTAGATTGTTAAAGTGTTTCTCTGAATAATAGGTGTCCTTTAAAGGGGCAAGTTGTAAGATTCAAAAATTCTAAAATTCCACCTTTTAGCACCAGATTGCAGTGTTTGTGATGCAATTCTCTAAATCACCACCAGGGGCACTGTTCAAAAAAGTTAACTTTCTGAACACTAGGGGTCAGTATCAACACCATCATCTGCCTCTTGGATCCACTAATTACAAAAGTCCTTAAAATAAACTTTTTTCATGAGCTGCTAAGCAATAGCTATTTTTACATATCATAGGCTACTTCACAGTTTTATTTACATGAAAATACATTTTTATGTTACATTGCATTTCTTGAAACTTAATTTGAAATAATTTTGTGTTTCAAATAATAGACTTGGTGGCGTGAATATACAGTATACTGTATGTTGGGCAGAGGTGCATCTCAGAAAGTCAGTGTCAGTTATACAGGTGGGGCAGGGGCTGAGCACAGCAGTGTTCAATCAGTGCTAATTATCAGACTGTAGCCAGTCACTGTGGTGAGAGCCAGTGCACTTCTGCCTGTGAAACCTGAAGGTTTACCGAAGTTATAATGGACCTGAAACGCAGGAATTTTTACAGACAATTAGACAACATATAACTTATAAACAAGATGTGAAATAGTTTCTTCTGAGTTATTGATGTAAATTGTAAGGCAGTCTGAGTAGTTTTTTTTTTTTTTTTTACTGTTTTAGCTACATGTGTATTTCCTAAAACATATTTTGTTGACACTTATCATTATTGTGCATGTTATTGTTTGCTGCCTACATTTACAATCATTTCACATTTCATCAATAATAATTGGGGTAATTCTTTCCCTAGCAGTTTTCTAAAAACAAACATATCATCATTACTTGATAAATGTAGTTATTGAACTGAGACAGTATCTCCAAAATACTAACAGTAATAGTAACAACAGTCAGTAGATTTGTCTCCAGCTGTGTCCGAGGGAACGGCCTGTGGTGATGGGCATACCTTGTGTCAAAGGAGAAATAGTCCAAGCTGAGGCTGTGCAGTGAGGCAGCTCTGCTCCTGATGAAAGAACATATGACAGAAAACCTGTGCATTTCTTTTGACATTAGAGTGTAATCCATCACGAAAGTGTAACACAAACCCAAATATGTCACTGTTGTCAACCTTAAGATTTCTGCTTTTCTATTTCCCTAAGAAAAGATCTTATGAGCACTGAACCCTCACAGAGTGCTGAAGGCCTACTGAGTTTGTGTTATTAAAATTTAGCAAACCAATTGCAAACCTTGTCATATCTTAAACAGCATTTTTCATTTAAATAAGATGCAAGAAAAAATTCAAGGTAGCAACCTTCTTAGAGTGTATTAGAAAATCAACCATTCTGAATCTGAAGGTGATGGCCTGATCATTGAAGATCATTGCTGAACTTTTCACTTCTTTTCATGTGATTATGTTGATCTTATAGGCTTGATATCATATGCAACAAGGATGCCATAATTATTATGATGGATTAAATGTCTGCTCATTGCTGTGTCCTCAGGGTGTGCCTGGAGCCCCTGGTAAAGAAGGCCCTAAAGGACCTATGGTGAGGGAGTCCATTCCTTGTAGTTTCCTTCATTGAGTCCGGTCTCTGACTGACCTCTGCTGTGTATTTCAGGGAGACACAGGCTTGCCCGGGCTGCAAGGGCCTCCTGGTGATCAAGGCAAAGTGGTTTGTACCTTTTTCGCTGCATGTTGTTGTTAATGCATGTGTTCACTGTAGGTCGTTTCTAGTCTCAAAGACTAAAAGATTTGGAACATAAAGGTCTCTGTTACAGTAAATCACTCTGAGGTAAAAAGTCCCTCACATATAATTACTGTGTGCACTGTGCACATCTGTGTTACCTGAGGTAACTTCATGCTTCAGTGCAGTCCCATCAGGTGTCAGGGCTTGCATTAGGCATAGACCTAGAGCACAGCAGGGAGGGGGCGCCAGGAGACAGCTGCAAAGAAATGTGTGGTTCTCTATAGAAATCTGCGCTTACAACTCTGAAAGTGTGCACTAACTTAGCTTTTCTGCATTTAAGCTAATGTGGGTGGCTAAATGGAAGTTGGTGTGCGCACCCTGAACCTCAATAATTGGCGATAAAAACAGTAATATCTAGCTTTACTGCACAAAGAGGGGGCCCCAGGCAGGACTGCACTATGCTATTTACATTTGCGCGACAGAGTCCACATACACTCAGTGTGCATCTCATGAAAAGTAACTGGAGTTCCCAATTGGGGAGCATCCTGTTTCTAATACAAAACCAAACACAGTGTTTTGGATCTGATCCTCACCTCGAGACATTAAATTTTCCAAGATTTGTATTCCTAGATGCCATAAGAATTATTTACATTTTAAACTTTTTTAACCTAAATACTTCAGACCTGTTTCATAGAAATGAATGCAAGAAGGAAGTGGGTTCAATCCCCAGACCAGTGACTGTGAGGAGTCTGCATGTCTTCCCCATGTTACTGTAGATTCTCTCAGGGTTCTCCGGCTTCCTCCCACCACCCAAAGACATGCATGTGAAGGGGAAATGGTGACTCTAAAGTGTCCCTAGTGAATAAATGTGAGAGTGAATGGTTGTTTGTCAGTGTGTGTCTAAATCTCAGCCCTGCAACTAACTGAGCATTGTCCAGGACTAGAGATGCTTCGATCAGGATTTATGAGGCTGATCACCGATTACCGATCACCGAAATTGTGATCGGCCGATACCGATCACAGCCGATACCTATCGCATTAAATGTGTATTTAAGGGCTAAATTAAGAATGCTTTAAAACAAAAATGAACCACTGAATTAACCCGTTACCATTCCAGCGGCCATTGTCACTTATTAATTTCTCGGTTTTAGACAACCGCTCGGTACACATGCAGCACATCATTGGAAAGCTTAGATTCTTATCTTTTAGTGATGTAAACCTTTTCTAGACACAGCATTAACATTACGAACACTTAAAGCTTCTTTCGACAAAAACAAACAAACCGAAACCGAAACTTACTGGCGCCTTTAAAAAAATTAAAGGTTCAGTTTTAACTTAATAAACACATTGGCACAAAATTGGACAACAGAATGGTGTAGTAATTGAGCCTCATCGTAAATATTTGCTTTAGGCTTTATCACACATAAGCCAATTCACTCATCACCCACATCAATAACTTACTAAAGTGAATAGGATGAGCCTGTCTTTCACAACATATTTTCTGTTTTATTGGAGGGATGGATAATAGACTCTTCCACTTGTGAACGAGCCCTGTACTCATTTAGCTTCTTTGTTTTATTGGCATAGAGGTTCCCATAATGTACTTAAACACATAATACGCAATAACTTCATTTATTTATTATTTTTCACAGACCCCAGTTTGAAAATCTCTGCCTTAATCAATAAAGAAAGGAACCTCCTAACTTCTTATTGTTGACCCCATGATGTAGCCCTCAAAGGTTCAGGAACAGCAGTCAGAAACAGGAATCAGGAGCTATAATTTTGAGGTATTCAGAGTCAGCCATGGCTCATCTGCAGCTGCTGTCAGCAACCCACAACAGGGTCATAGACTTCTGCTGCCCTCTACAGGCATGACATACACTGTCAGAGTTTTCACGGAGCAACCTAACCCAATAGGCTCCTCTAGTTCTGTTCCATGAAACAGGCTTATTAAGAGTGAGACTGATGAATTCAGTTTTATTTCTACAAAAACCGTTGCATCAGAGGGCTTTACAGAGTGAGGAAAACTAACATCTGCAACAGTTTCCACTCCCCCAGAAGAGAGTGGGTAAAACACACATACACAAACACATTGTTAGTCTGGATCTGAGTCCACACTAGTCTTTTTGAACTAGCTTTAGCTTCTACTCCTATGTTAACACTAACACAAGCTAGAATTGTCGCGGCCTGCAGTGGGCTGCCAGAACTAACCCTGTAACATTATTTACTCTAGCCATCACTGAGACAAATGGTTCACGGTCAAAGTTTTCTCAGTCTCTTGGTCAAATTCAGCTCTGTGTCTCAACAGGGAATTCAGGGACCCCCAGGGCCACAGGGAGAGTCTGGCCCAGAGGGCCCCAAGGTCTGTATAAATTGCATGTGTTGCATCTAGGGTCTTGCCATCTGAAATTCTATCCTTGTGAATTTTCGCTGAAAGAAACAGTAGAGAGGCTGATGGAGAATTTACATGTACTGACTCAAAAAAAATAGTTTTATGGAAAAAAAGAAAAAAAAAGCACAGTAAAAAGCCTGTCTGTTTTAAAGTGAAATGTTATTGAGTAACATATTCACATCAAGTGTTTAATGAATTCTACTTATTCTGGATCAATGTAAATGAGTAAGTTTCAGGTAAATGTGACTCAACAACATGTCCATGTACTGTCTGAATATTTGTGTTGTTGTGTTCAGGGGAAGTGTGGGGACCCAGGTGCAACTGGAGTTCTAGGTCCACCTGGTGAAAAGGTGAGTAAACGCTATACGCTAAGGCTGTAAAACCCCTCACCACACACTTTATACACTTTTCTCAGACAGGCATTAACATTTTCTCACATTTCTCCCTTGTTTAAACAGTCTCAAAGTTCAAACTTTAGCATCTTCCTCTGCCTTTTGGGTGCGACCGCAGGTGCCCTTGTCGGTGCAGAACGTTTCGTCGACATTGTGGGTTTTGTCGGGGAGAAAACTTGCAAAGATACAGCACTTCAGAGTCACACTGCTAGCGATCGAACATTTATGTAAATTTGGCTGAACGCATTCTGTACTGTACAGGAGACACGGCACGGAGGAGATTGATTGACAATGGTCTACAGTCCCTTAGCCAATCAGGACGCAGAACACAATGCATGAGTTCTCCCTTAGCCAATCAGGACGCAGAACACAATGCGCGTTCATACGCTGTAAAAAAAAAAAAAAGCATGCAAAATTGCACTAAAAAAATCTGCGAAACAGCGAGGCCGCGAAAGGTGAACCGCGTTATAGCGAGGGACCACTGTATTTAAATTTTGGAGTGAGGCAGTGTGGTGAATATGTGAGGGCACACACATTACTGTTACTGTTCCAGCTGCACAGCCAGTGTTGTTCTTCTTGTTGTCACTTGACATTTTGAATCAGCGATAAAAGTCTGTGGTATAACTTTCTTATGATTCTGTCTGATATAAAACACTATTCATGATCACACTGTGAACACGCGCTTTTATTAATAAATACACTTAAAATAAAGAGCGTAAATACAGTAGTGTGCTACTCCTATGAATAGTGGCCGAAAAACACATGATCATTCGATGTCATTGCCATTCAGACCTGCAAACATCTGCATACATGCTCAGACACAAGCCAGGCTTCTTTCAAATGTCTTCAGATCCATTCTCTCAGAACACATTTAGCCCAGGCACACTTGCATTAAAGCCCCACCCCCTGATTTTCTTTATGCCGTCCCTGTCTTAGACTCCACTCACCCCCAAAAGCAGCCCCAGGGACCTCTACTGCTTCTCTTTTATTAGAATAATAAAACTGAACCAAGTTTCCTGCACAAAATATTAAAATAATAATAATAAATAATAATATAATAAAATGATTAATATAAATTTCACTGAACTGAAGTTTACCGTTTAGCGTTAGCTTAGTGTTAACTTTGCTGCGACTTCACCATCAGTACGCAGTTATCTCTGCCTCATTAAACATTACGTGATTGAAATATTTATCTGTGTTTCATGTTGCCTCCCTTTTGTTTATTGATGTAAGGATCCCATTGAATAATTACTGCATAGATGATAATACAAAACAGATCTTTTCAACAACCACAGGGTGTGTGTTCCGTGTTCCATGGTTGTTTAAGAAATGAGAAGCTACTCACTGCATCAGCTGACAACAAGTTTTTTGCCAGTTGAAGCATAATCATCCATGCAGTAATTATTCAATGGGAGGATATTTGCCTATTTGCTTAGTTAAATCTAGGTGGTGACTTTTTTTTTTTTTTCGTCCGGGCAGTGTAGAATCTTTTGTTGTTAGTATTTTCATGTATTTGATGTCACCAGTTTGTCCAGGGATAGCTGTAATAATGACAGTGAAAATGTCAAAGCCACAGATATTAACAAAGATGAGGTTGTTCTGCTTAATGACATCATTCAGTTCAAGATTTAGATGGGGCCATTTCAGTAGGTTTTACTCCACTTTCTGATTGAAATGACATTTTCCTTTTCTATTTTAGGTTAAAAAGATTACTTTAGAGACAGCCATGTTTACACCTTTCTAATGAGTAACCTTTGACCTCTGCAGGGCTCTTCAGGTGAGCAAGGCTTCCCCGGCCCTCCTGGTAGAATGGGTCTGCCAGGGTTCAAAGGTCATAAGGTGAGCATCCCATTGCAGTATTACACTAAAGAAATGGATCAGCAGCTAATACAGATTATTTTAGCTACAAAGAGTGATGGGTGTGTTCAAATCACCTGTTTAAGTAAGTGTTAAGTGTAAGTTAAGAGTTACTGCATGTCTACGCATAAACAGTGAAATATTAAATGCCAGATTAGTAAATGAGATTCATGTCCAGGCCATGAAGTTTTTATCTACCCAGAAATTATTAATACGTTGTATTTATTCCATAGAGTTTGTATTCACTCCACACACAGTTAAAGTTAAGTTAAATTAAAGAGGATTACACATCTCGTTCACTTGATCTTTTCATGTTATAACCTTTACTGAACCCATGTTACTCAATAAGTTAAATCTGAGAGAACTGTTAAAGACAATGTTTGACTAATGTACAGAATGTGTCATTATGTCAACTTCTCACTCTCTGTGATCAGAACTGAAGCAATTCTGCAGTGAAAGCCAAAACTGTCTGAGGCTGATCATATACCAATAAACTTTTTTGTTTTTAATTGGATTCTGCTCGACTGAGACTCAAATAGACTCTTGCCTAATCATTTAGTATTGTTCGTTTCCAGACAAAATCATGACTCTGAGCTGAACGTATTGTGAGTTTAATGATGTTGTTTTTAGGGCGACGTAGGAGACGCGGGCTGCAAAGGCAAACAGGTAAATGCCTTTTTTCTCATTAGCTCCATGGCTTGGCTCTTGATAGCATTTATTGATTTAATTAGCAGAAGCATGTTTTGTAGAATAATCAATAGTGCTGTCATGGCGACATGGAAACTCACACATACTGTAGGTTGTTCAGTTTGGCTCATATTTGAGTATTTCCTGGTGCTGATCATATTTAATTGGTCAAATAATTAAATATCAACAAAAAAACTCCTCGATAGAGCCTAAAAAAATGTATTCAGAAAGACACGAAGAATGACATTTGGTTCTCGGAGCAAAAAGTTCCTGTCTTATGGTGCATTCATGTGGTCCTTGGAAACTCGGAAAAACATTTTTCCAAGTTGAAAAATGCACATAAACACTAGCTCAAGTCGGAACAAGTGCTAGGGTGAGTCGGAGTTTACAAAGATTCCACATTGACTTTATTTTCATCATCAACATGGCAGAGAAAAGAAAACATTTAAGATATTTTAGTAATTAAGTCATTTTAAAAATGCATAATACAAACTGTTTTGCACATTAATAACTTTTTTTGTCCATATAGGCTTATTTTGAATATATACTAAGTTATGTATTTATTTACGTCCGGTATTTAACGCTAGAGGTTTCAACACACATCATGTTAAGTTCTTATATTTTGAATAGGCTGTCTTTTCTTGAACCACTGCTAATTGGCTAATAATGCCACTTTGACTGTATTAACTCATTTAACACATTTATGACTTCACGTCCATCTTCCTTGTTGTTATTGTTTAGAATGTTCCGACTTTCAGAGCTAAAATCATATGCACACCAAAGTTGGAAGAACAACTTCCTAAATCGGATACTCCGAGTTTCAGAGGACAACATGAATGCACCATTAGAAAACACTGATGGCACTACAGCACTGGGCATGGACTGGCTGGGCCAAACATACAGTAGTATCCACCCAAATGAACTCTTCTGTAACACTGGTTGATCATGATGTATGTGTTTTCAGGGGGAGCGAGGCAGAGATGGCGATCCGGGTGAGCCTGGTGTACCTGTAAGTGTAGCCACGTCCTTTGGGGGCAGGGCAGTCTCAGTCTTTGGCTCAGTGTTTGTGTCAAGTTTATTATTATCGTTATTGTTATTGTTATTATTATTGTTATTATTATTTCAAGGCCTTGTAACATAGTATTTATTCATTAGTATTATGTCTTTATAAAGTGTCATGTCGCTTAAAACGCCTTTACTGTGGTGCCGGATAGAGTCTTTGTAAAAAGGAATGTCATACAAGCTCAACACAAGTTTTTCTTCAGTTGTGTTACCATGAACAGAATTGAAGTTCATTCAATGAACTAGTCTCAGTGAACTGTGACAGCTATTGACCCTCTCAAAAGTTTGCGCTTTCTGTATTGAACATCATCCAGTGTATTGAATGAAGTAGGCTAGGTTTATTTTACAGGGAACACACACCATAAACAAACTCTTACAAAACAGTGTAAAAAACAATTCAGTTTCCAGTCCCTGTCTCATAATAACAATGTTCAAACAAAACTTGATTAGAACAAAAACAAGTTTGTAAATGCATAGTTTATAGTTCATAGGTTCCATTGAGCTTTGTGCTCATTGTGATTTTCATTGTGAGTCTTATTATTGGGCTGACAACTGTTTTAAAAAAACATTTCAGTAGTCCATCCAGCTATCTTCTGCCACTTAACCGGGGTGGGGTCTGGGGGCAGCAGTCTAAGCAGAGACACCCAGACTTCCCTCTCCCCAGACACTTCCTCCAGGTCCTCTGGGGGAATACTGAGGCGTTCCCCGTAGACGTAGCCCCTTCAGTGTCCTAGATCTTCCTAGGAAGGTGTCCAGGAGGCATCTGGAACAGATGCCCAATCCACCTCAGCTGTCTCCTCTCGATGTGGAGGAGCAGCAGCTCTATTCTAAGCTCCTCCCTAGTGACCAAACTCCTCACCTTATCTCTAAGGGAGCGCCCGGCCACTCTGGGGAAGAAACTCATTTTGGCCGCTTTTATCTGGTATCTCGTCCTTTCGGTCATGACCCAGAGCTCATGACCACATGTGAGAGTAGGAATGTAGTTAGACCGGTAAATTGAGAGCTTCGCCTTGCAGCTCAGCTCTTTCTTTACCACGACCAACGGGAACATCGACCGCATTCATGCAGAAGCTGCACCGAAGCTGTCTGTCAATCTCCTGTTCCATCATTCCCTCACTCGTGAACAAGACCCCAAGATACTTAAACTCCTCCATTAGAGGCAGGAACTCTCCACCCACCTGAAGGGGACAAGCCACCTTTTTCTGGCTGAGGACCATGACCTTGTACTTGGAGGTGCTGATTCTCATCGCAGCTGCTTCACACTCAGCTGCAAACTGTCCTAGTGCACGCTGCAGGTTCTGGTCTGATGAAGCCAACAGGAAAACATCATCTGCAAAAAGCAGAGACGAGATCCTGTGGTCCTCAAACCGGACCCCTTCCGGCCCCTGGGTGTGCCTAGAAACCAGTGACAAAGGGCAGCCCTGCCAGAGTCCAACATGTTCCGGGAGCAGATCTGACATACTGCGGGCAATGCAAACCAAGCTCCTGCTCTGGTCCCTGGAGAGAGAGCCCTGGACCCCATACTCCCCGGACCCCGTGTCCCTTGCATCATCCCACAGTTGAATTCCACCAGATCCACAAAGCGTGTGGCCTGGTTGAGCAAACTCCCATGAACCCTCCAGCACCCTGGAGAGGGTGTAGAGCTGGTCCAGTGGTCCAGATGGTCTGGCCAGGACGACGCATTGTTCGTCCTGAATCTGAGGTTCGACTGTCGGCCTAATTCTCCTCTCTAGTACCCTGGCATAGACTTTACCGGGAGGCTGAGGAGTGTGATCCCCCTGTAGTTGGAACACACCCTCCGGTCCCCCTTTTTTATAAGAGAGACCACCACCCCAGTCTGCCAGTCCAGAGCTACTGTCCCCGACTTCCACGTAATGTCACAGAGGTGTGTCAACCAAGACAGCCCTACAACATCCAGAGACTTGAGGTATCCAGGCCACTCCTGGTGCCCTGGCACTGAGAAGCATCATTTCTGTAGTTTAAGCTTTAATAAAATATTTTCCTGGTCAAAGTGTAGACAGAGCCCAAGCTGTCTCAGTCCTTGTGTAGGATGGGCATTATTAGATCTAATCTGAGAACAACACTGACCAACCCTCTGCCATATGTGTCTAACTGTTTCTCCTCTCTCCACCCCTACCACCCTCTTCTGTCTTCCATCAGGGTGAAGTAGGACCCATAGGAAGGAAAGGAGAGGTATGTCAGCTCAGACTAGTCCTTTGTCTCATTTGGCTCCATGGTGAGTAGACTGCAGCTGTTATAGAGGAGCCAATACCTCCAAGCACCAGACCAGCCTTTAGACAGACATATCAGAAATATCAAGGCCCACTACAGTCTGCAGAATGTCAGTTTGGTGTGTCCTCAGTTTTATCGCTGCCTCTGGTGGCTGTACGACCGTACTGCACTGTGCTTCATCAATGACACAGCTGTGGACACATGATGATACTGCATGCTCTCTGTATCATTTTAGAATCTACAGAATATTTTATTCCTTGATTTAATATAATAAGCATTTGACTAACATTATCACAAAAATGTCATAATGCAGAATATAAGTGATTATTTAGTTATTGTGAAAATAGTGAATGGACATTCAGCTCCAGAACAGGTTCAGATTGAAGAGCAGCAGAGCATAAACTTGTTTATGTGAGTTGTGCTGTCAAAAAAGATTCAGTGAGATGAGCAGGAGGCTTCTGATGCTCTGCCTGTACTGCTGCACTGTTTATTGGGTTTCTGGGTTACAAACAGACAGAAATCAGGACCTACACCAGTTTTCATTATTAGTGACCCACTCCTCAGTGTCACTAATTGTCATCTTTAAAACAGCTAACCTTATCTGAAGGAATTGATTTGAGACGTTTGCTACTTTTTCTACTTTGACATTTGGCTGTTCAATACAAAATATCTCATGCTGAGGTCCATCACAGAGGTGTGCAGTAATCTCTGACGCTGTGTTCCCCTCAGAGAGGACACCCTGGGTACATGGGCTCTAGGGGAGCAGATGGGACCAAAGGTGACATAGGCCACATGGGGGCTGTGGGTCCCAGAGGCTTCCCCGGTCAGGATGGACTACCAGGGCAGCCTGGCCAACCAGGGCAACCTGGATATCCCGGCAAACCGGTGAGCCCCCCTCTGCTGCTGTCAATGTGTGTGAGGTGCCCACGGACACCGCTGATCTGAGTGTAACTTTGTTTCAGGGCAAGTCTCCCTCAGATGAACACCTGCTGAAGCTCTGCTCTGAGGCTTTGCGCAGTGAGTACTTGTGTGTCTCTGCTCAGGTCTGACTCTCAGGACACACCAAGGGACACAACACTTCCAGAGCATTTCATGTGGTGCTTTCTTGTTTTAAAGTCAATTTACAGCGACTAGTGAAAAACTATCTTGGCTTTCTTCCGCTGAGAGTGTGGAAACGATGTACAGAATGACAGTAAATTGAGCACTGAACACATAATCTCACACTATACTTATTTACTGTGTAAATGCTGCGTTTGTGTCACTGTATCATCCACAAAGGACATGAAGATGAAGACTGTGATATGAGCTAGACATGTTGACAGTTACATCAAATCAAACATGTCTTATGTGAAGGGGCTGTAACAGCCCACAGCAGTAGATTACAAAACCAGACTACATTAGTGCATTAATATAGTTTATTAATACTAATTTATTAATATAGTATATTCTCTGTGGACATAACATTTAAACATTTAACATTTGATCATGTAGGTTAGCAGACAAAGCACATCATTTGGTGGACTGTGCTCAGACATGGATGGGCCTGTGGCAGTGTGAGGGCAGGCCACTGTAGGCCTTCAGTGGTTCACAAATAGCCCATAATCATGACTCCTGCTGAAACTGAGCAACTGTTTCCAAATATCTTTCAGTTCCATATTGCTAAATATAGTGTTGTAAGCTATACATGAGTCACTTATGACTGACGCGACACATAGCTATGAATCTCAAAACTTCAGTTCAGTTCTGAAAGGTCTTGTTTTCCTGTAGGCCAGTTGCCAGCCATGCTGCGGACTGTGAGCCCCTCAAACAGATGTGCGCCATGCATGAGTGTGAAGGGACCACAAGGCGAGCCTGGGGCACCAGGACCTAAAGGCTCTATGGGATCTCCAGGCTACCCTGGGAGGACTGGAACTACGGGTTACCCTGGACCTCCGGGCATGCAGGGTGTGCCAGGCCTTAAAGGTAAAACAACTGTATTCAAAGAGAAGGTCAGCAGAACCTATTTAAGTTTTAATCACTCAAATGAAAACAGGATGAGCTCATTAACATTAATAATAAATACAAACCTGTCTTCTTGGGCAGAGCAGCAGTGGAAGACAACAGAGTCTTCACTTCCCTGATGTGCTACTGTGTATTTATTAGACAGTGTTGCTGCAGTAGGCACCAACCATGACCTCTGACCTTTGTTTTAGTGAATATGTCCCAACTTTGTCTTTTAAAGTCTTTAATAGATTCTTTTATCCAACTTTCAAACACACCTAAGCTAACACACTAAAGCTGTTTAATATTAATATTAAAAAAAAAAAACACCATGTAATTATTTACATTTCAGTTGTTAAATAATGCTAACGAGCAGCTTAATGCAAATATAATTTGCCAATTGTACTTTGTAAAGGAACAGGTAAAGCACAGTCATGTAGAGAACTGTTCTGTACAATCTGCATTTTCATCTTTAAGCTGAAAGTTAAAAAACAACTGACCTATTTTATAATGCAATAAGAGAGTTATTTTACTTAATATTATATTGGGGGAATAAAACCCATGCAGTCAGCAAACTGCATGTGAGTGAGCAAACGGCAGATCTACATCACTAAAACAAGAAGAGAATCACAGGAGTAATAGGCTGATCATGTATGAAACATTCATTTCCACTTATGTGCTGTGTGTTTATTTTGCGTGACTGTATAAATGCCACTTCATGAGTACGATTCCACTCATCGCTCTCGTTATTTGCTATTTCACTATCTGCTCATCAGTTCTACTAGTTTCTCTGAAACTCAAGAATGAAATGCCTGTAAATTACTGATTAAAATGACCAGCAGGTGGCAAAAGCTTCACACTTCACATTCAAATTTGAATTTAGTTCAAGGTAACAAATAAACATGATCACAACCTGAGCATAGAAAATGATGTGCTGTGTGCTCAGGTGACACAGGACCAAGAGGACCAAAGGGCAGTCAAGGAGAAGGGCACCACGGACCCCCAGGACCCCCAGGACAGCCAGGTATGTGGACCTTACCCATTCCTGGATCCTTCCTTTTCAATCTGCAGCTCGTCACACCTGGACACAAACACACACTAAACCTGTTTGTAGTTCCTGTTTGTGAGAGCATATCATATACAGTAGTTCTGTGACTTGTCTGACATCTGTTCTATTTTTAGTTTAAATAAGGTATTTTAAAATCTATTTCCCTATTTATTCTAAATGTTCATTTTGCAAATCCTGTGAAAGTCCTGCTGTTTGGAGAATCTGGTCCATGGTGTCCTTTCTTTAGACAACAGACTGATGCTCAACAAACAGGACAAAATGTGCAGCAGTGTAGTGTACACCTCCAAAGACCTGAGTCTCTACTACAAAGATCTGGCCCTTCTGTGAAGCTGTTGAACAGACACATCCCAAGTGGACATAACCCTCCTTCCTTTTCTACTGGTGCTCACTGTTTAAACAGAAAGAGTAGACTTCAGCCTAAAGTCATTGGGTTCAGTTGTTAGTTAAACCATTTCTTGTTGGTCATTTGATAGATGAGCTTTTCAAAAAGAGATTTGATTGTTTTTTCCCCGTCATTACTGGCTCTACAGGTCAGCGTGGCTTTGAAGGAACCGGACATCCAGGAAACCCAGGCATCCCAGGCAAGCAGGGTCTCCCTGGGCATCCTGGGAAACGAGGCAGCCCAGGCCTGCCGGGGGTCTGTGATGTCTCTATGTGCTATCAGTCGTACAACCTCAGGGACCACTACAGCAAGGGCCCCAACATGTGACACACAGGGGCCACACAGACTCTGGCCTGTTTCAGTCAGACTTAAACTGTGAGACTGATGCCTGAACAGAAGCAGGAGCATCTTTTCCAATGGACCACTTCCCCAGATTACTTCACTCTGGGGCACTTGACACTCGGAGCTGCTGAAATGTACGTGGTGAAAAGCCATGTCTGAAGTGGTTTTACCAAAGTCATGGTTTAGCCTTATTTTGGACTTAATGCTTTTAAGATGACATCTCTAATCACTACACACAAATCTCTGAAGCTATAGGATGGTTTAATCAGTCTTATTTGAGTCCGCTTTATTAAAAGCTTAATATGTCAATTTTAGATCCAAAATATACCACATGCTAAGTTTAAATTTACTTTTCTTTCACCGCCATGAAATATCTTATAGTTGTATAATAGTGATGTATAACAGTACCAGAAGGGTGGAAACAATAACATGCAATAGCATTCAGTATCACTTAATATTATACTATCCCCCTCTTACAACCTCTGAGTATACCAATATAATCTCACACCAGAGATGGGGATTTGAGTTGCAGTTGAGGCCCAATCCCAGTTCCCCCCTTACCCCTACCCCTCAGTTTTGTGTGCTCACGAGAGACATGAGATTTTCCTGTTATGGGATGCTTTGGGATGCCTTTTGAAAATTGAAACTGTAGTGAGCCTATTCATCCAGTGGTAATAAGACTCATGTAAGTATGTGCCTGACCATTGAATGTGCTAGCTAAGTCATTTTCAGGCCATACTCAAATATAATAATCTACCCTCATTTGTGTCAGCAATATATAAAAAAAATAATAATTAGAACTTTATGTACTGGATTATACCAATAAAGGTGGCTTAGGTATATTGGCTTGCTTGGCTTGTTTCTTGCTTACAGTCATTTCTACAACAACATAATTTATCAGTGTGCAGTGGAAACCTGTTATGATGATTTACTCTTTTCTTTCTTTAACTGTAGGAGCATGGAACAATAGTGTGTGCATACTTGTGTAGTTTGAATAATCCCACGCTGCTTGTGTTTCTGTGTGAATATAGCACTCTTTCTATTACCCTCCTCTTTCTCCTTCTACCCTCCTCTGTCATGACATGTCTGACTTGATGGGCATGTTTGCATTAATAATTAGTATTTTTGTTGCTAATGAAAAGGTGAACCTTTGTGTGGTTTTATATGTTACATTTCCAGGTTGTTTCTCAGAAGCTGATTAAGTCTACATGAGCTGCAGCGCAGAAGAAACGTCTTGTTTCCTCTTGTTAGTACAGTACTGGGACATCAGCTCCCAATCAGTCAAGAAAAATGAATACAAATCACCTTTATATGTGCCAGCATTATTGCAAATGGCATGTTTACCATGTTCTGGGGTGGAGTTAGCATCACCAGCAACAAAACAG
Source organism: Rhyacichthys aspro (assembly GCA_036850595.1). NCBI lineage: Eukaryota > Metazoa > Chordata > Actinopteri > Gobiiformes > Rhyacichthyidae > Rhyacichthys > Rhyacichthys aspro. Next base: position 51,229 of record JAWCTZ010000159.1, on the reverse strand, counting down.
TGATATCATACCTGAGCCACAACAGTCCACACTTTGAGGAAGCCTTGAAATGGCTTTTGGAAATACAACTGAAACTGTACGCAGCACAGTTGACTGGGTACAGCATCTGTTCTACATGTTTCTGAGAGATTTTAATGTATGCAGCATTATAACCCCATTTACATGAATATTAGTGCATATATCATATCCTGTACATTCATTGTTTATTATGGTATTTTTGTACAGATGATTTTTAATTTTTTACTGATACTTGGAAGTTTCTGTTGAAAGTAAATTACATTGAAATAAACCCTTGACAAATAATATAGCCTTATGAGTCTTTATTGCACTGTAATGAGTACTGTGTAATCCAATCCAATCGTCGGCTACAGAGGTAGTTTACCTGCACCACAGTGTGAAGTGCTAGTGTGAATATATGTGAATTGGTGAATGGAAGCGGGATATAAAGCTCTTTGTTTCCAAAAGTGGGTATTAAAAATTGCTATATAAATACATTTTCTATTTACCAGTTTGGTGTGGTCTGGTCTAAAGACACCACCCAGAGGTAATTCTAGAGTACCCTGGGGCCCTAAGCAAAAATTCACAGGGGCTTCTTCAACCAGTGTTCATCACCCTTACATAATAAATACTCAGATACTAAAAAAAAAAAAAAGTTTGGGTTCTACATTTGCAAAGATATAGTACAAACCATACACGAACCATTTGTAAACAGCGCACTTAACATAACTTCCATCAGTGCACCTTAGTACAAATGTGCAAATAAATTAATATATAAACACTCACCACTTGCTCACTCCCACAAGCTTCCTGTCTTTTTACAGAATGAGCTAACCACTCATCCCCCTTCTGGATTGTTAGTTGTTGTAAGCTTTGTTTTATTCATTGGTTTTAACGTATTCAAGTTACCGTGTGGAAATGTGTGGAAATACCCAAAAGAGATCAAATGAATACACTATTTTAAAGGCAAAACATTCAAATTCTTGAATCTAGCAGGAATTTAAACAATGTTCAAAGTAAAGCAATTTACAACTGAGTTACAAAAACACATTCCTTGAGCCATGCATCAGAGATTACATGTCAGTTCCCTGAAGTCACGCCTCTCACAGATTTTTAGTCATTTTTCATTACAATAACAAAAAGTGTTTAATTCCCATGCCTGTTTTAACACTGCTGTTTTGAGTTTGCGGAACAGAAATGACTTTGGTTTTTTTTTAAAAAAAGGAAGAGAATCTTTTGTACATTTTGAAATTTAGACTTAGACTCTAGGATCTCCTCCCATTGTTAACATGAGTTTATCTTTGTTTCTTTTAATAAGTGTATCTCAATAAAAATCTTTAGTAGTTTGTCGGTTTTAATGGGCATGTCTCTGTCTGCGGCAAGTGGCAGGAGATCTGAGAGTTGCTTTTGACCACATACATTTTTCAGCCTTGTTTTCATTGGTTTGAGCTTCCACAGATAAAGTTTAAGCAAACAAAGTAGCATAAGTGGTGGAATTACACAGTGAAGATTGTTTCCTTTAAAACAGCCAACATATCTTTGCCAGTCCTGTTAGACATTTGTAGCATGTAGGGAAGACTGTGCACAGTTGGGTCTATTGCCTATGAACATATCACATGTGATGGCTTCTCCAGTCTAGTCTAATCAAACACAGAGCACGTGTAAAGGTGCATGGAGTGAGTGTGAGTCTATTTCCTTTGATTCATCCTTGCCAGTTTGGTTTGTGATGTAAAGTGAGGCAATGCACTACATAATGCCTAATCTGAAAGGAATAGCGCACTAAAGAAGAAAACTATGGCTGAAAAATAAAGAAACACAGAAGAAGATGAATTAAATGACTAGTACAGAGTACAGGTGCATAGTGACAACAGACCCACACTGAAGCAGGCAGTAATATAATCCTTTCGAGCGTCTTACAGTTTTTAATCTTTTCAGTATCTTTGAAATAAAATGTAATTTATATATAGAAAAACTGAATAGTGCTGATTTAAATAACGTCTACAGGAAAAACAATAAATAAATTAAAATATAAATGAAGATAAACTGCAGTATGCAAACCTCGGCATGAGTGTGTGATGGTGTACAGACCCAAGGGAGGGTTACAGTGAAAGGCTGAAAATGTCATTAGATGAATTTAGATGAAACATGAGTTAAGGCCTGATTACACACACTCACACTGCAGCTATGGCTCTGACAGAAGCAGAACCATGTGGAAACTGTGGGTGTGTGCGAGTCTGTCAGTAATGTCTGATGACAAACAACGTTCAGAAAGAAGTGGGAGCGAAGGAGGCCGAGCTTACACAATCCTCTGTGTAAGGTCATGTATCGAGAGAAATCACATCACCACCAGAAACACAGGATTGATTCCAGAGAATCCAGCTGCAGCACGAAGTGAAGCCATGTGGAGGAACATATCCCACAGCACTTCTCACGTCCATCACCAACAGACTTCACAAAAGAACATAAAAGCACCAGGATGTCTAAAAGCCTCTGTTTACACAAACTGACACTAACGCTGTCATTAATAATACTAATGCACAAAAAGTGCTGTTTCTTTTTTTTAAAAAACATGGAACTTTGTGTGACCACAGGTCATGTTGTTACTATGAACACACTCACGCACACACACACACACGCACGAACGCACGCACGCACGCACGCACACACACACAAAAACACAAAAACTAAATATCACAGAGAGGAGTAAGTTAAATTCAGCCAGACTTCCTTCCTGCTGCTGACTTATCTCTGAGCTGCTGTTTGAGTCACACAGCAGTGGCTTCAGAGCAGGACTAGCCTGAGCTCCTGTGGCAGAGTTGTGTTTAAAGTAAAGGTAAGTATTGTTCTTATAAAGGAAGACTGGAGTATATTTCCACTGGAGTGCATCACATTGGCTCCACTGATTTGTTGTGCAACAGGTTTCTTGGGCAGATAACTGAGATGATGATGGAGTCATATACAACCGACAACTATTATGATAATCTGAGTTACATCTACAGCGAGGATCATCGGGAAGAGAGCTTCAACAACACACAAACCCAGCTGGCCACTGTGTACTTCCTGATGTTTATCTTCAGTCTCTGTGGCAATGGGCTGCTCCTTGTCATCATCTATCAGTGAGTGACATATGAGACAAATGGAAGTTGTTTTATCTCTAATTTCAACCCCAGTAAAAGAATTTACTTAAACTTTAAATAGTTTGTGTATTTTGAATGTCATGTCTCTTAGACAATACTGTACCATTGAAATATAAAGTTTCTGCCTGATAATAATTCACATTCCCTTTTTCTTGGATAACTTTGTATAACTTTGTTTATGCCTAATATAACCCATTTTATTATCTTTTATCTGTGAGCCAATCAGAACTTGGAATGCACATAAGAGGACCAATCAGTCTTTGTTGTTTCTTGGGCTTCGGCTCTTGGAGCTTAGTCTGGCAGATGTATTGTTCACTAACACCAGGTATATAACTGTGCAAGGCTCCTGTTTGTTGGTTTTGCCACATACTGTCTAAAAAAGCTAGTCTACCTTATGATGTGTTTATGTGCTTTCAAAAGGCCTCTGCTAATCTTTAAAAATAGACCAGGGCCATTTCTAGCTTTTTGTGGGCCACAAAGATGCCACAATCTATATAGAGATACTTTACTTCCCAGGCAAAACAAGCTATAGTCATAATAACCGCTCATATTAAAATTAAACTTACACAAACAGTTATTGAGAAATCTTGAAACCCTGGAATTAAAAAAAACTAAGAAACACTAAACCATAAACAATGCAGCCTCTATTTTAAAGGCAAATGAAAACAAACCAACACTAAAAATAATACTTATATATTCAACATCACAGTCAGATTCCTGTTTCATAATTGCAGTTAAAGTTAAATAAATACAGAAATACAGAAGTTCATAATCTGTTTTTATATTAATCATTGTAATCTGCAGTGTCCCTTTAAAGCATGTACCAATTACAAAGTTATCACTTTTAAATTTCTGCATTTATTTACACATTGTACTTGTTAAAGTAATAAAATAAAGATAAATTATCCACATTATTTCTAAATAATCAACAATGGACTGTTTATTTATTAGTCACTTAAAAAGAGGAAGAATTTGTCCTATCTATAAAGCAGTAGCACACTCTAATTAGATGCCAATAAAAGACACACTAAATATAAGTAAAAATATAAGTAATCCTAAAGTAATGTTAAGTGGCAAATATCTGACAACTTCCCCTGGATGATGACATCTGCACAACAACACACCCTCCCCTCCTAAACAATCACCAAAGCTGGCTTGACAAGCATAGCATACAAATCTTAGCCAGCTAACTACCATTTATCCCCAAACAAACTTGCTAAAAACTGGACATACACTTCCCCCTTATCCACCCCACATCACAAACAAATGCCTTAACTTTATTTTTTGAGCATTTTCTTCCTCCCTTTTCTCCTTCTTGTATTTTTCTGCCCCACTAGGATCATTTCTTTTTGATGCCATAACTCTCTCTGGAAGAGGAGACAAGCAGCATCAGGAAGACACAAGCAAGCATCTGCATTCAGACTTAGTTTAAGCTACACATAGGGAGTTGATAAAACTGAAAGTGGAACATAAATTATGTAGGTGCAGAAGATTTTATCAGGAGGGCAGGAAATATGTGAACTCAGTTAAAGGTTACACTCAAATAAGACCTTTAAGTTCAATCAGTTCTATCAGATGAGTCAAAAAAAGCCATAGAGCCTTGAAGCAGTTATTTTAATTTAGAGGGTAATAAAATAAGGGGATGTGGCAGTTTTAAACACCCAGTGGATCATGAACACATGAGGTAAAAAGGTATGACTAGCATGGCAAAAGCAGACGTATGAGGGAGGTAACAGAACCTTACATGTCAGTCAGACCGAGCAGGTGTATAATCTGTACAAACCTGACTCAGCTGAGTGGAAAGATTCTTATTGTATTGTATGTCGTTTGAATGAGGGTGTTTGTTCAGGATATAGATGCTATAGAGGATATAGTACTGTAGCTCCCTGTGACCCATAGAATAAATGATAAAATGTGATAAGCCTGACTGTGTTGAGCCTCTGTTTGAGATCTTGTCGTTATCATGTCCAGGTTTGAAAAGCTCACCACTGTGACCAACATCCTGCTGTTGAACCTGGTGCTCTCCTCGCTGGTCTTCATGAGCAGTATGCCGTTTTGGGCCGTCTACCTGCACCTGTCAGACTGGATCTTCGGCAAGGTCATGTGTAAGATCGTGGGCAGCCTCTATTACCTGGGCTTCTACAGTTCTGTGCTGTTCCTGGCTCTGCTAACCTTTGACCGATACCTTGCGGTGGTGTACTCCATCAGTGCGGCCAGGATGAGGAGTAGGGGCTACGCGGTGGTGTCCTGTGTCTTGGTTTGGGTTGTCAGCAGCTTGGCCTGCATCAAACCAATGATCCTACACATTTCTTTTACTCGAGTTGTGGACAACAAAAAGTACTGTCAAGAATATATGGGCGAGATTGAATACATTAATGCTCCACTGCTCAGGTCACTGGGCTTTAACATTCAGCTTCTCCTCTTCTTCCTCTTTCCTCTGCTTGTTATTGTGTACTGCTATGTCCGGATCACCATCACTGTGCTTTCCTCTCAGATAGTCACCAGGTTTAAGACAGTCAGGTTAATATTTGTTATTGTCTTGTTGTTTTTTTCCTGCTGGACCCCCTTTAACATAGCATTGCTGATGCACGAAAAGGCCCCAAACCCAGAAGAGAGGGAACGATGGAGAAACGTGCTAAAGGTCACTCAGACTTTGGCCCATATTTACTTCTGCATCAGTCCAATATTTTATACATTTGTTGGAAGAAAGTTTCAGAACTACTTTAGAGCAATGATGGTGAAACATTTCCCAGGATTAAAGAAACATATTTCAGTTAGTCACCCAAGTAGGACCAACATATCCACCAAGAGTACACCAAATGAGCTGTAGCTCACTGATGATGACAAACAAATTTGTGACTTCTTCAAGAAGAAGACACGATAAACTCTTCATTTCTTTATACCGTATTTCCCGGACTATAGAGCGCACCTAAATATAAGCCGCACCCACTAAAATTTAAAAGAAATCTATATTTTGTCACATATAAGCCGCACCGGACAATAAGCCGCCGATATCCAGGCTGAGAAATAAGATATTTACATAGAAAGATTTTGTACCATAAGTGTTTATTCATATACCTGAACTGATTGTTTCGAACAGTGCCTGTAACACGGCAGTAAAAGTGCTGATCAAACAAAACAGGAAAGTCATTGATGGTTTTATTCATCTTCCTCCTGTGCACTAAAACCAAGTTGCTTTATTTTTCTTCCTCCTGCGTACTGAAACCACTGAACACCAAACCACTGTCACTTTTTCTCCCTGCGCACTGTTAAAGCGCAACTGTGCAACTATTAAAGTCGCTTCATTCTCCCGTGCACTGAAACCACAAGTCACTATTCATCTTCCTCCTGAGCATTGAAACTACTGAACACCAAACTACTGTCACTTCATTTGTTTTCCATTATGAGGGGGTGAGGGTGTAAAAATATTACCGTATTTTGCTGTTGTGCGTCTTGGGTTGCATGTGCTAAGAATAAAAACTGGTGCTTTCTTGTTTGTACCGACTACCGCTGCCTGTCTTGTTTTTGCATTTCCTGCTAGAGCGCCCCCCTGAGGGCTGAAGAAAAATTCATAGAAAAGCCGCATCTCTGTATAAGCCGCATGGTTCAAAGCGTGGCTACAAAGGTAGCATACCGTATTTTCCGGACTAGGCTTATAGTCCGGAAAATACGGTATGTTATTGGAGTCAATAACTGCTACTGTGCTACTGTGTTTGGAAATGAAATTAAATATTAGCCCATTGATGATTATGTGAGTTGCTTGACTTTTATTGAGTTTATAGGCTACATTACGTGTTCATATTACTCATGCATATTTAGTGACATGTGCTACAGACCTTTTGGCCAGATCACTCTTGTAAAGAGATTTTGATCTCAGTGGATTTTTATCTGGTTAAATAAAGGTTAAAAATAAGAAAAATAAGACAAAATAGAAATGGTCAACACAGCCCTGACAGACCCCACCAACACAAACAGGCTACAGCGCTGTTTTACAGACTGAATTAAGACTACTCAGTAATTAATTTTCAATGTGTTGTTAAATTTCAAAGATGCATTTTTAAAATTGTACCACAAATATACTTTCAGAAAATGTATATTTGATTATACTCATATTATAAATATTTCTTTCACATTGTATTCCATAATTTTAAAATACAATTCTTATACTAAAAATCTTTTTAAAATAGCATTAAATTAGCATACTTATAATAAACACACATACGTTGTGTTAAAGAAAAATGTATTTTAAATAAATGTGTTTGTAATATATTAATCATATTCTAAAAATAACATGAACAAGGCAATGTTTAGCAATGCAGAGATAACTGCCGTTCTGGTACTGAAGTCTCAGTTAGGCTGATACTAAGCTACACTAAGCTAACACTAAACTCAAAATCTAAGTTTGTGAAATGTATTAGTATTTTGTGGTTGAAAAATTGGTCCGGTTTTATTATTTTAATAAAAGAAAAGCAGGAGAGTTTTAATATATTACTGTTAAAAGATAGCACATTTAAAGTAAGTGTTCTACTAAAGTATTTAGTGTTAATTAAGTACATTTATAGTGCATTACATTGTATTGTATTGTTTGTAGTCGTGTAGTGTCATATGTTTTTAAAAGGAATCTATCCAGACCAGCAAGTTTGGAAGAAAAAACATGTCTTCTGAAACGGTCATTTTAGTGTATTTTGTACAAATACAGCTCTGCTTGGTGTATTGGCCTAGAGACACAGCCAATCAGCAGGGAAGCTCTGATGACAAAAGCCTCAGGGTCGGACTGGGGCAGGTCTGTGTTAGGGACTTATCACTGGACCCCTGCACTAGGTGAGATGTAGACGGTACTTTGCAGGAACATGTTTCTGTTAAATCACAGACATGACAGATTCACAGTGGATTTAAATCACAGACAAGCTTTGTATTTATGAAAAACTTATGTGTGAATGGGACCTACTATTCTCTAAATGTCTCACTGAATCATTGGTTGCTCTCTTGAACTGTGTAGACAGGGATCATAACACCAAATCACAGTCAACAACCACCTGTCTATTCAACTCATGACTTGATTGAATAAATAATTGTACAGAAGAATTGCATTTTCTAAAGGTTTATCTGGACAAACTGCTCATGGACAAGTTACCAATAAATGGCTCATTAAATGTCACTGACAAATTCTGCTTAATCTACAAAAAAATAAAAATAAATTAAAATAAGGGGGAGCATGGCCTATCAATCACATTTACAATTTAAATTAAATGAAATCTGTCATGGACTTTTTGGCTGAAGACTATAGAGTTCATATTTGTATTATAGGCGCTGATGAATACTGCTCAATGTTAATTCAGATTTCTGACTCCAGGCTTTGTCCAGGAGCTGCAGAACAGAGAAAAGGCTTGTTCACTGATAAAATGTGCATTCTGCATAAAAACAGACATGCTCACAATAGTAAGGTTATTAACAGGGCTTTACAGGAATTTTTACAAGCCACATTTTAGCTTTTATTTGTTGTGTATCATTAATATGACTGTAAATTACTATTACATTAACTTGAAAACAAAAATTAATTGTGGTTTCCAAATGAAAATCACGTCAAATGCAAAACCCCTGCAGACTATTCCGGAAATGTCAAATAGTACGTCCTAGGATTTAGGGACGGAAAACGTATGATACTAATTCAAATTGCAAGCATTGTTAAAAGGCCCCTGCAAACTCTTTTATTTAAAATAGCCGTCCTCATGTTAGTGACAGGGTGTGGTCACTGGACTGTTTTGCCTGAATTTGTGTACCAAATTTCATTTGTCTTTGTCTTGGAAAATTACGGGAGTTTTTATACTCCCCAACATGCTTGCCACAGCCACACACAAAATTTAATGACAAAATGTTTAAGAAATCTTGATGACAGAAGTGTCTACATGATGTTGACAAAGTCTGGAGCCTATCAAATGAAAACCCTAAGTAAAGTTTGATAAAATACAGGAGCAAAATTTAGGAGGGTCCCACATTCCATACAATTTGGAAATAGAAATAGAGATAAAGGAGATAAGTAGATGAGAGAGGACAACCATAGGGGGTGAAGTGATAAATGAGCTGTGTTTGTGTAAGATCATGATAGCTGCTGCACCAGCGCCAAGACATCGTCAAGACAGGGAAAAAGAGTGAGCTAAGAGGGGTACAGCTAATTAACAGCTACCGGATAAAACACCAACATTTGGGGCTAATATCAGCCCTCATCATTAACACTTTTGCATAGATCTGTGCAGGAGTACGATTACTGGCAATATTTTTTACTATTTCTATGCCAAGAAAACAGCCAAACTATGCTGGCTCCACAGGCCTGCCAGTGTTATCTTTTGCTTCAAAGAGGCTGTGACTCCTTCAGAATATTTGTTGTATGTTGGCCAGGCTCTGCTCCAATTTTTTTTAATTAATAGATTGCGGGCCAGCCTGTGTCCTGAAGTGGAGCTCTGTGGAGGACGTGGACAGCATGACATATGAATATTATGCACTACATCAGGAAGGTTTGGGACTGAGAGGAACTGAGTGCCGCTGAATTGTTTGTGCGTGAGGCAAGAGAGGAGTCACATAAAGACTGTGGTTTTGCATACAGATGCGAGTTTCTATAATTTTTGCAGAACTTAGTATACCGAGTGAACTCATTCCCACACAGACTTTTGTGCCAAGATATAAAATTGAACTGTCCATTTTCTGAACCCTCTTTATGTGTCTACAATCTTCCACCGTCAGTTAGTTGTCGGTTATTCACGGCCCCAGACCCACACCACCTTAAACATGAGCTATTAAATAAGAATTCATTGCACCATGAGGGAAAAAAACTGCCCAACAGCGGTAAGACATCTGGATCACTGTGTATATTTATATGTTGAAAAAAATCTGTTTATTAGAAATATTGCTATAAATGTGTCAGACTCCGAATTTAATGATTGAATGACTAAAATTGCACTCAGATCCTTTTATTGTTTTGTGTTTTATAATTATTGTCTGCTGGCCAGAATTGTCCAGCGGCATGGTGGTTGCCGACCCCTCCTCTGCTGCATCAGACTCAATATCTGTGCTGGAGAAAAAAAATCAGTAGTCCATTCCCTGATGGTAGTTTTATTGATGAAAACAGTAATAAAGGTTTCCCACAGTCACAGTTTGGGCCGGAGAAGGTGGGACACCCGAGAACACTATTTCTGCTAAAAGAGTTCTTGGGCCCATCAAATGTGTGAGCATCACTCCCTGACAAACCACAGTTTACAGTGAACATATCCTCTGGACCAGTCACTGCTGGAGAAATTGTTGGAAGATGAGGCTAATTCTTTTTAAATGTAAAGTATAAAAGCCATATTAGCAAATCCTCGATTAGATAGAAACTATTTATTTCGAATTTTAAGAAAAAAAACGGAACCACCCAGTAATCCAGAACTGGGATATTATAATTCAGGAAGTGAGTTGGGGAACAAAGTGACTCACAAAATAAGAAACAAAAAATAGATTGGGGAAGCCGTATATCTTCGACCCAGAGTCTGACTCTGAGTTCGAAGAACATGAGCAAACACAAAAACCTTGAAGGCTTCTACAAGACGTTTCTGCTTGGTAAATGAGAAACTATTTATTGTGTATGTTTCTATGGTGTAGCCCATAGAATAGCGCGTGTTAACTGCTTCTGCCTGGAGACTCCTAAGGTAGCTGTTGTGCAGTATATTGAAAGAACTTTAATAAAGTAGCCTAGCAATATGTAGAGCTATGCAGTAATACTTGTTAGTAATACATGTTGCTGACGGTAAGTAAGCTAACACAGTAGCAGCGATGCCTCTTTGTGCTTCTGAGCTGCAGAGCACGGCACTTGTTGACAGTGCAGGAGAGAGGGGCTGGAGGAGTGTGGAGGAGCACTTCCTGGAGAGGAGTGGTTTATTTCACATATTGACGTCATTGCGTGAAACAGCTCGTTGAAAGGACTGTAGCTCAAACTAAATAAATTACTTAAACATGCGCGAATGAAACAAAACACAACTTTGGGTATGTGTTTGAGGTAGAAACAACGTTATAACATGGTTAAAAGCTCAGAAAAGTCGATTTAGCATTTTTAGCATTCACCTTTAACTGTTAACTATTATGTTAGACAATGAAATATATTATTTAGATTTGCAAGTGTGTATATAAATAGTATAACTAACTATACAATAAAATAATTAGATTGTAGATTAATTAAAGGGGCTATTGGAGAGCAGAGATGTATATGTGATCTGTAAGTGTAGTAAGTACTGAGTAAGAACAGATTTCCTCAACATTCACTATAATCAGTTGTATTTATTTGAAAGTTCTCTTTTTTTTTTTTTTTTTTTTTTTGACATTTTGCAATATGTGAATTAAACATGTTAAAAGGCTTATTTTGCCTCATGCCACTGCTGTTGCAATACTGGGAGGATGAGTCTGGCTCCAGTCACCCATGGCAACCACTGGGATGGAAGCAGGTGAATAAATGTTTTGTTTAAAGGTAAGTAGGGTTTTTTTTTTATGATCGTAATATTAATATTTTTACTACAAGAGGAGGTTGACAAAAATGTAAGAGAAGTGTCTGATGTCTGAAAGGACCCATTCTTGTTTCCTTTCCTTTCCTAAATGCTTGATAGTGATCGACCTGCCTCATCAGAACTCTAACTGTCCTGATTATGTATGTTGCAGTAAAGTGAGCCCCTGCTGTGCACATTTACATTATTAAATTGTGGCCCTTAGATATTTGGAGCACAGCCTGTCTCTCACTCCTGTGACGCCTTGATCTTGGAGGGTATTTATGAGCTCAGTGTAAGGTTGTGTGTCAAGTAGGAGGAAAAGGGAAGGGAGGAAAAGATTCTAATAAGGTTTCCACCCAATAACAGCTGAGGTGAAAATTCATGGAAATGACTCATTAGCATGTTTGCTGGAAGACATTAGGGTGTGTTAAATGGGAGAAGGCAGATAGCGTTATATTGGACACCTGGCTTAAGGCTAACTAACACTAATACTATAGAAGCGGTGATGTAGCAGTTGAATCAATCCAATGCTTTTATTTTATTTTATTATACTTTGTACACTTGTGTATTTGTGACAATCCCAAATCTTCTGATCAAATGTTTGGTTCAATAATTCCTAAATTATTGCCTTATAATTGCCTTCCAGGCTAAATGGAAGCTCTCAGCTGCGGGACATGACACACATTACAGGCACACTGTAGAGTCATTATTAAGAAAGAAGGGCTTTATTTAAAAGAACAATTTGTAAGATTTTGAAAATCCTTAGATATTAAAATACTCAAGTCTTCATTTATCTTTTGTCTTGAGAAATAACTCTCTCGGCAGCTTTCCGAGTGCAAAAAATATGTGTTATTAAAGCGATATGTCATTTTCCTGCTAGATGTCGTCATGAATCACAACTGTTTCAGCTGCCGACAGTGCAGCCTAAAGTGGGCCTCCCCAGGGCCAATCAAATACATGTCCGTCTCTGTGACAGGTGAGCCGCCCCTCTCCCAGGAAGAGTCTGCTACAGTGATGGAGAGTGTGGTGACAAATGTAAACATTAGCAATGAGCAGCCACCATCATAGAGGTTGAATAAAAAGTCAGCACTGGACCAACGGTTTTCTCTGGAGAAAACTTCAGGACTGAGGAAAGACACAGAACTCTCACACAGGTAAGTGCTGCAGGCTCTTTGATTTTCTACTGTTTCATCTGTGCTTATAATAGGTATGGTTGAGACTGGCACACTATTGAGACCATTACTTTTGTGCCATCTCTTTCTCCATGGCCCAGAAGACTAGCTCTAAATCCCATGAGGGGAACGGTTCCTCACATCCTCAGACAACTGCTATCACCCCACTGCCTCAGTTGTAGCCACCATTCCTTTTAGCCTAGATGGTGACCTCTGTAATGGCAACATTTATTTTATTCTTGTGCACCTTTGATGACCAAACACTATACTTCTGTTTCCTGTTGTTAAAAGTCTTGCATGCAATCTTGGTACATGCAGAACAAATTTGTTCCTCTGTGGGTCACACCATTTCTCAGAAGTATCAGTTCTTAAAATAGTATGATACAAGTGAGTGCAACTGTTATTTCCATTTTGAGTTGCCCACACAATGTGTTTTCACTCAGGTGCACACAAGTATAAAATTGACTGGTTTCCTGTTTATGCTTCAGAAGCACGCCGACAGATAATGATGTAATCTATCTGACTGTTTCCTTCTTGCAAGAATAAAATTCACAAAAACAGTTTGGTCTCAAAGGTCTTTTGTTTCTTCTCTTCTGTGTTCTAAGAAATTTTGTTGACGTTAATTTACTGGGAACCATGTGTGAAGGGGGCTAAATACTTGGTATTTGTAAAAAGGACTACGGAAGCCCTGAAAGGCAAAAACAATGGAAAACAACATGGTGGCGGTTAAACTTATTTACAGAGGATGAATGTGTATTTACAAAAGTAACACACCCCCAGTTCCAACAACTACAAGTCTTCTCTTCAGCGGAGTGAGCTACACAGTCACACCAATATTGTAGCCTTATAAATCCATTGTATATTGTATTATGCATCAGGCATAGGCTATTTAGCTGCTATGGATTATCATCACAACCACAGAGAGAACGGTGTCCTCCACTCCAAGTCCAAACTAATAAGACCTACTGACAGAGTGCAACTCACAGATGAAATAAAACCCAGACCAAGACAATAAGGTTGCCTTTTGACTATTATACAATACATATTTCAAAACATTTTGGACAAAAAGCATAACGCTCAAAAGTAAATAATTTGAACTGTGGTCTTGCGCTCTGGAGCATTTGCAAAAAAAAAAAAATGTATTTTTTTTGCTTGCCGTTCTGGGACAGACAAAGATAAATGTTAATATGCAGAAAACTAAAAACCTGACTCTACCAGATTGAACTGCCCCACAGAACATAGTCTGCGGGTGTTTCTCAATGTCAAGGCGCCTTGCCTTCGAAGCCACTTCCTCCGAAGCCAAGGCCAGTGTCCTTCCTTACGTCATCAGGAAGTCCCACCTTTTGCTTACGCGCTTTGTTCACGTTCCCACCCACAGCCCACAAAGGAATACAGCCATGGACGTAGCTTTAATCGTTTCCCTATGTATATTTTTATGGAACTTGAAGTGAAGCGGGATGTACAGCACCGGCGTCAGGTGGCACATCGCCGTCTGAGGCTGTACTGTCTCTGACTTTGCCAGCACTAAGGGCAGGTACGTAAATGAGCAATATATCATATAAATCATACCGGCGACTAGCCTCATGAGCTAGTGTTTGACTGTGGGTGCCTGGCTCATAGTTGTTATTGATAGTGGTAAGATTAATCAGTCCAAACCTGATAACTAGTCTACCCTGGATAATTTATTTATCTTGCTATTTATTTGTATTCTAATAATAATATGGTAATAAATATACTATTAATTTAATGTCTGTTAATAACTTAATAGCTGTTGATATATGATATTTTTTAACTGTGGGGCTTGCGTGATAATAACCTTTGTTACAGTTTTTTTTTTTTTTTTGCAAATTCCAGTAAAGTATGATAAGACAAAATGTGTTATTATTTGGAATTACATCATAATTTTACTAGATGTATCAAATATATACCAACAAAATCTACATGCTCTTTTTTGATATATAGGTCTGGCACTACTGTGGGATTAATCCCACAGTAGTTCCTGTCCTGCAGCGCTATTTTGCAGAGGACAACACCAGGCCAGACATCCGCCTGTCCCTGTCCCAGGATGCCATCACCTGCCTACTGTGTGTGTGCTGAAGTGGGAGAGGCAGCATAGATGGGGCCCAACCCTGGAGACTGTGGTGTTCCTGTTTTGGTTGGCCAGTGGTTCAGCTTACAGGATAGTCTCCAGGGTATTTCAAATGCCTCTCCCTACAGTCCACAGGATAGTGCACCAAATGGTGGGTGAGGTGGTGGGTGTCCTCCCCCGCTTTGTGTGTTTGCCGTCTGGGGAGGAGGAGCTGCTGCAGGAGGGTAAGGGCTTCACCCGGCTGGCTTGGGCACCTGGCCTTCAGCAAGGCAGCTTGGGCCATTGACGGATGCCAAATCCACATCCATTGTCCAGGTGGCCCTGATGGTCAGGACTACAGAAACCGGTAATCTGTGGAGAATTGTTTTTATCCATTATACCACATTTGTCCCATTATAATGTTTGGAAGTGACAACAGATCTCTGATTTGCAGCAAGCTGTTCCCATCCATCGTTCTGCAGGCAGTCTGTGACCATCAGGGCCACTTTGTGGACATTTTTGTGGGGTACCCAGGTAGCGTGCATGATGCATGTGTCCTGAAAAACAGCCCCATCTACACTAGGGGAACTTATCCACCCCCAGGGTATTTTTTCTTAGGTGATGAAGGCCCTTATTACCCCATATAAGGGCCCAGTGAGAGGCATGGCAGAGCAACGGTTCAATACTCATCATTCCAGGGCACGTTCTGTGGTTGAGCGTGCTTTTGGGATGATGAAAACCCGCTGCAGGTGCATCTTTTTAGAAGCACTTGAAGTACATGTGCAGTTCATCCCAGAGGTAATGTGTCATTAAAACTCTTCCTGCGGTGACAAATATGTCAATATTTAAAACAATACTTATTTAACATACATTCATTTCAGTCTTAAATGATATTCTTTTTTATACCATAATATTTTTCTGTGTGTGATCTGCCTATTAAACAGGTGGTAGCATGTCTTGGAGTTGGGGACGAACTGCCAGTGGACCCACCTGAAGAGGAGGAAGATGGACAGGCAGGTCATGACGGGGCAGAGAGTGTGAGTGGGGCAGCATGGCGGGCGGCTCTCACTGCACAGGTCTGCACTCCAGCAGGCACCTCTGGACCACGACTACTTTTCACAGGTGACTCTTGTGGGCAATGTTATTTACCTTTGTGTGGCACGTATGATCACCCTTATATTTCTGTTCTTCCTGCAGACATGATCACCCACAACACACGACAATACGCTACACATGAATATAGTTATTCTTCTGTAAATAGGTTTTAAACAAATTGTTGATAATTTATTGTTTTATATTGTATGTGTAATTGTTGAGTTTATATTTTGTGAGTTAATTAATTAAATTCTTGAAAGAAATTAAGTGTTGTCTGCAGCTGTTTTGTACACATATTTGGAGTGTTTGTAGTCAAATATAAACAGACCAAAATCCAAAATTTATTTTTGAACTAAAAAAAAAATAAAAATTACAATAACAATAACTATTTACAATAACAGTGAAAACACAATTTAATAAAAAATAAATAAATCAAAAAACAACATTTCTATTAATTTCTCTAGGAGGGAGAAAAATGGTTTCCTCTGCCTTCTGTCCCTCTGTCTTTTTTCTGTGGCTGCTTCCTCCTCTCCCTCTTCTTCCTCATTTCTTTCTTCTCTGACCTGGCCTGCCCCAACAGCAGCGCTTGGCCCTGCCTCACTCTCCTGGATGGAGGCTATAAGGCAGGGGGGACCGCCGCCAACTGCCCTAGAGGCTCATCCATTAGAGCAGGGGTCGGCAACCCAAAATGTTCAAAGAGCCATATTGGACCAAAAAAACAAAAAAAAATTTTGTCTGGAGCCGCAAAAAATTAAAAGCCTTATATAAGCCTTATATGAAGGCAACACAGGCTGTAAGTGTATATTAGCTATATTAGCCTGCTATCACGACATCAAATGACTAAACAGGCTACAAATACATGAGCATTCATGATTAAATGTTTATTTTCCCTGCAGCGCGTCCTGGAGAAAATGACGCACCACGTGACTACTTTGCTGTACGATATTTGTAGCCTGTCCAGCCAGACAACTTTCTCATTGTATTACAAACAGAGAAAGTCAGTCTGGGATTGTCCAATTTGCCCCCGATTTCTGCTCCGGCTCTTACCGACCAATCGTAGCGACGGGGGAGGGATTTTGTTTTGCGCGACAATTTTTTCAACCAAAAGATTAGCAGGTTTAGGTAGCTTACTACGATCGAAATAAGCACCGAACTCGATATTACAGCCTGTGTCCTCAGATTTTTGACAAAAACAACAGAAGTTATTCACCGTCACCAATGCATCTTCTCTCTCTAGCCATGCTGGTGTACGCTGTGGTTTGTTGACAACTACAATCAGTTTCGTTTTCCTTACGTCACATTCGGTATGTGGTATTTGGTGCTTTAAGTTTAACATCCATCACAACGTTAATGTCATCAGCTATCTTTCTCTTTTTCCCTTTGGGATCCATGGCCCATCACACCCGCCGGATTGTTTACAACAGCCACCTGACTGGCACGGCGCTGAAACGAGTGTCGCAGGCTATGACGCAAATCTTTGTTTACAGAAATGTTGAAATTTAATATTTATTATGCAGATTTTTACAGCATTGGAAAACGTTACGAATGTTTGTGTCATGTTTGCCCTCCTACAGAAACCATATTAAAACAAAAAATATACCCCCCCATCTTTTTCCATTTTCATACATTTTTATAAAAGCTCCAGGGAGCCACTAGAGGGGCGCTAAAGAGCCTACAGCTCTAGAGCCGCGGGTTGCCGACCCCCGGTTTAGGCCTTGTTTGGAAGCTGCCGCACAAAGGAAGGAGCTGTCATCATTAGTGTTTTTTAGTCATTTTCTCAGGTCTCAGTACACATGTTGAGCCAGGCCTGGTTTTAGAAGAAAATGAAAAGAGTGGATGCAGCTGTGACAGTGGCATATATTTCACATATTTTTGCTTATAGTTTAAACTTTAAACACTATGTGTTTTTATTGAGCATGAGTTCCCTGTGTTGGCCCGGCCCTCCACAAGAGTCCCAGGTTCTAATGTGGCCCTTGAAGAAAAAAATGGCAGAGTGGTTTGTCAAACACCTATTTGCTGTCCTCTGGTGGAGATGCAATTAAACAGACAAAACAACAGAGAAGTTTTTACACTTAACTTTATATTGAATTGTAGAACTAGACTGAAGAATGCTATTATATGATACACTACAAATTAATGGTTATCTTTCTTATGCAAATACAATATATTTAGCTATTTTTATCTGCATTGCCTGGATCAAAGGATCAGGTCAGCAATTATCTGAGCTTCTTTAAGTTTCTGAAGTGGACCTAGAAGTTATGTGCTTCATTGTTTTTGATCTAAAAAGTGGTTCAGGTGTCTGAGAAGGAATCAAATTGTCTTTTTTTTCATAGAGTTAACCAAGAGGATCCCTTTGTGATTCTGGACATATTATCATCTTATAAGAAAACATATCTTACCAAATCAACACCACTTTTCACATAATGAATATACAATATAGATACATACTGAGATATTGAACACACAAATTGAAGCAGTACAGTTACACATCCTGAAAAGTTGCACAGAGACCTACAGAACAATAATGTCACATTCATGCCAAAGACTGCTTATGTAAACCTATTTATTAATTGTATAATTAGCCTGTAGGACACCTAGCCTGCGCGAGGGTTCCATGGTTGTTAGGGCCGTTTCCAGGTGCGTTGTTGTATTATTTTAAAAATCACAAAAAATACTTCATTCCATTTTTGGATCTACGAGCGAAAAACACTCTTAACGAGTTTCACTCGACGATTTCTCAGAAAAGAAACACCTATTAACGACCTGCTACGTGCAACTAGACAACCTTCAGCATGGAGCATGTGAGTATTTTGAAATTTAAAAAAAAAATCTTTAATTAGATTTTTTCATTATAATCCCTGTAAAAAATGTATATTTAGTCAAATTGTATGAGTTCTAAGTCAAATTAAGCCATTAGGATCGATTCTGGCCAAAACAAACGCAGAAAAAGCCTGTAATCTGCGTATTTTACGAAGTAGAGGCCAACCAATCAGTTTTACGCGCGGCTTTTGTCCAGCCCAGACTGCACAGTGACGAGGTTAGGATAAAAAAAAACACAACAATATAATATTTCACCATATCCTAGTTCTTCATTATAGTGTTATTAGCTACATGATATAGCCTTAGCGAAATATAAATATTTTACGCTACTGATTGATGACAATATATCTATATGCTAATCACGACATTTACAAATATTAATAAAATACAAAAACGTGCTTTCTCTCGTTTTGTACGATGAACATTTATGAATTCATATGATTATTCTTATTTTATTTTATTGCTATTTTACTTACTTTAAAATCTGTCTTATTCTGAAGTGTATACATTGTTTTGTTGCAGTGTGTCTTGCCCGTTCAGCTTCAGGAGCACGACTACTGCAGGAAGAGGAAGAGGCTCACCAGGAGTCAGGACAAGTCTAAGGGCTACTGGAAGCAGGTAAATACCAGAGGTTTGGTAGAGATCATGTAAAAGCTCATAGTGTTGTAAAAGTTTCTGGAGAACAGAAATGAGATTTAGAGAATCTGTTGAAGTGACAAGATTAATCAGTCAGGCTCAGAGCTGATTGTAGGTCAACTTTAATTGGCATAACTCTAAGTGTCCGAGTGGGCCCTCCTCCTCTACAGGTCCCAAGTTCTCACCTGCCCGACCAGCCTCCACAGCCCACCCCTGACCTTCCTCCTGCCTCTCCTCCTCCGCCCAAAGTCACTCCAAATTGCTCTGAACCTGAGCCACGCAGCAACTCTGCTGAGCTCCCAGAGTTCCTGGGTTTAACCCGCCGCCCTCAGCCCTCCTCCGCTGCTCAGAGCGTGGGCCCCTGCCCCGAGCCGTCCACTTCAGGACAGAGCTCTGTTGCTGACAGTGATCCTGTGATGATCCACGGTTACACTGTGGAGCAGTATCAGAGCATCTACCACTCAGTAGTGGATGACATGCT
The DNA here is from genome assembly GCA_036850595.1 of Rhyacichthys aspro. Classification (NCBI taxonomy): domain Eukaryota; kingdom Metazoa; phylum Chordata; class Actinopteri; order Gobiiformes; family Rhyacichthyidae; genus Rhyacichthys; species Rhyacichthys aspro. The sequence continues at coordinate 31,316 of JAWCTZ010000159.1, read as the reverse complement.
CAAGTAGGTTTATTTTTATGGCCAAAAAAAAGATATATACGCTTCTTTGAACTGTAAAATATATTTTTATCATTTGCCAATTCAAAGAGAAACTGTATTTATCACACAGAGGGGAAAATCAAAAAACAAATGAGAATTTTTTTCCCCCACTTTTTGTATCCATTTGATTTAATTGATGTTTCTATTTGCCTGCGTTTCAAAGGTACAAAAGTGGGCGCCCTCGTCCTTACTCTCTTGAGCTCGGTCGTAAGATCAAGCAGCGCCTGTGGGAGGCTCTCAACCGTCCACTCCTCTCTGTGGTGGAGACAGCCTCGGGACTCCTGAAAATACAGGAGTCCACTGCACTCGAGGATTGTCCCCCTCACATTGAAGTAGACGTCTCTGGAGAGCCGGAACCTCGGGCTCCTCCCCAAAGAGACCCCGTCTCCACTAGAGACGTTCCTCTCCTTGTAAATAGTGTATATAGTTCAAGACATCTATTTGATGAACTTTAAAAGACTTTTAAAAGACTATAAGAATACTGCAAGTGTCTCCAAATCTCTGCCACAAAGATCCAGCCTCTTCTCAGTCCATCTGCAGCTTCTACCATCAAGCACCACCTCCAGCCTCTAACATCAGGCTCCAGCACCACCTTCCACCTCCTTCTACCTCAAAAACAGACGCTGTACCATCCTGTCTGTGGGTCCAGTCCATCTGCAGCTTCTACCATCAAGCTCCAACAACAAACTCTGCCTCCTCCATCTGCCTCAAAAACAGACGCCTTACCATCCATCCTGTCTGTTCTGCATCATCAAACAAACACTTCTTTACTCCATCTGCAGCTTCCACCACCAAGCACCACCTCCAGCCTCTAACATCAGGCTCCAGCACCACCTTCCACCTCCTTCTGCCTCAAAAACAGATGCTATACCATCCTGTCTGTGTCCAGCCCAACAACAAACTCTGCCTCAGCCTCCACCTGCCTCAAAAACAGACGCCTTACCATTCTGCCTCGTCAAATCAAAACTTCTTCAGTCCATCTGCAGTTTCAGCCACCGAGCACTACCACCAGCCTCTAACATCAGACTCCAGCACCACCTTCCACCTCCTTCTACCTCAAAAACAGACGCTGTACCATCTTGTCTGTGGGTCCAGTCCATCTGCAGCTTCTACCATCAAGCTCCAACAACAAACTCTGCCTCAGCCTCCACCTGCCTCAAAAACAGACGTCTTACCATCCATCCTGTCTGTTCTGCCTCATCAAACCAAAACTTCTGCCGCTTCTACCACCAAGCAGCACCTCAAGCCTCTAACATCAGGCTCCAGCACCACCTTCCACCTCTTTCTACCTCAAAAACACACGCTGTACCATCCTGTCTGTGTGTCCAGTCCTTCTGCAGCTTCTACCACCAAGCTGCACCTCCAACAACTCCTCCTCCATCTGCCTCAAAAACAGACGCCTTACCAAAATCCTGTCTGTTCTGCCTCATCAAACCAACACTTCTTTACTCCATCTGCAGCTTCCACCACCAAGCACCACCTCCAGCCTCTAACATCAGGCTCCAGCACCACCTTCCATCTAAAAAAACAGATTCTGTACCATCCTGTCTGTGGGTCCAGTCCATCTGCATCTTCTACCATCAAGCTCCAACAGCAAACTCTGCCTCAGCCTCCATCTGCCTCAAAAACAGATGCCTTACCAAAATCCTGTCTGTTCTGCCTCATCAAATCAAAACTTCTTCAGTCCATCTGCAGCTTCCACCACCAAGCACCACCTCCAGCCTCTAACATCAGACTCCAGCACCACCTTCCATCTAAAAAAACAGACGCTGTACCATCCTGTCTGTGTGTCCATCGAAGGCTTCTACCACTGAGCAGCCCCTCCAGCCTCACCCTCCAGCTTCAGTGTCATCCTCAAAAGTATGACCCACATTCATTTTCATCATTTCACTTTTGTATATACATTTGTACTGACAGACTTTCTTTCATCACAAGGTGTCAAGGCCCTGGTTACAGCCTCCACCAGCAACAAAGTCAAACCTCCAGCAAAAGACGGTGATCTCCAGCATTGCCAAGGTACAGATATTTACACAAAGCCTGCTTTAACCCATAGTTAATCAACAGCTAATTATAAGTATTTAATTCTATATGATTTTATCTTCTGCAGTGTGAAATTGTCGTAAGAAACTATCCAGTCACAGCAGCCTGCCTCTGAGTCCTTCCCACTGAACTGCAACAAGAAAAGCCTCAAAAGCCTTGACAAAAAATTGTATTTATTCATTAAATAAACAAAATTCAAATAAAAAAACAACAACATTCTTTTCTGTTTTGTGTCTAAGTTATTCAACACTGTTATTACATAAACATTTCTACTTCCACACATGCTATAGTAGGGTCAATATCATTATAATGTGCCTTTAAGACTTCCTACTTTCAAAAAAAAAAATCAAAGATTTTCCATTTAACTTTATATTCATTCTATTAAGTAGACCATAGGCTGTTAGAAATGCATGCTGGTCAAGCTCCAGCCTTCTTTATATATTCAGTATAAGCAGATTTTGTACAAGCAAATAGCAAAATATGTCCACCCTGTCAGGGACAAAGTCAAAGTAGAATAAATACATTTTCATTGCATAGGGATTATATAACATACATTTTCATATATTTTGATATTTTGTCCCTTTCTTAACAATATGTGTTAGATAATGGGAAAAGTCTTTTGATAATGACAAAATTACTGCAAAATATTTGTTTCCTGTTAAAATATGCATTAGTTGCACCTTCTTTTCTATATAAAATCTGACTGCAAATATATTTGGTCAAATTTTCAGCCAAATCAAAGGATCAGGTCAGCAATTATCTGAGCTTCTTTAAGTTTCTGAAGTGGACCTAGAAGTTATGTGCTTCATTGTTTTTGATCTAAAAAAGTGGTTCAGGTGTCTGAGAAGGAATCAAATTGTCTTTTTTTTCATAGAGTTAACCAAGAGGATCCCTTTGTGATTCTGGACATATTATCATCTCATAAGAAAACATATCTTACCAAATCAACACCACTTTTCACATAATGAATATACAATATAGATACATACTGAGATATTGAACACACAAATTGAAGCAGTACAGTTACACATCCTGAAAAGTTGCACAGAGACCTACAGAACAATAATGTCACATTCATGCCAAAGACTGCTTATGTAAACCTATTTATTAATTGTATAATTAGCCTGTAGGACACCTAGCCTGCGCGAGGGTTCCATGGTTGTTAGGGCCGTTTCCAGGTGCGTTGTTGTATTATTTTAAAAATCACAAAAAATACTTCATTCCATTTTTGGATCTACGAGCGAAAAACACTCTTAACGAGTTTCACTCGACGATTTCTCAGAAAAGAAACACCTATTAACGACCTGCTACGTGCAACTAGACAACCTTCAGCATGGAGCATGTGAGTATTTTGAAATTTAAAAAAAAAATCTTTAATTAGATTTTTTCATTATAATCCCTGTAAAAAATGTATATTTAGTCAAATTGTATGAGTTCTAAGTCAAATTAAGCCATTAGGATCGATTCTGGCCAAAACAAACGCAGAAAAAGCCTGTAATCTGCGTATTTTACGAAGTAGAGGCCAACCAATCAGTTTTACGCGCGGCTTTTGTCCAGCCCAGACTGCACAGTGACGAGGTTAGGATAAAAAAAAACACAACAATATAATATTTCACCATATCCTAGTTCTTCATTATAGTGTTATTAGCTACATGATATAGCCTTAGCGAAATATAAATATTTTACGCTACTGATTGATGACAATATATCTATATGCTAATCACGACATTTACAAATATTAATAAAATACAAAAACGTGCTTTCTCTCGTTTTGTACGATGAACATTTATGAATTCATATGATTATTCTTATTTTATTTTATTGCTATTTTACTTACTTTAAAATCTGTCTTATTCTGAAGTGTATACATTGTTTTGTTGCAGTGTGTCTTGCCCGTTCAGCTTCAGGAGCACGACTACTGCAGGAAGAGGAAGAGGCTCACCAGGAGTCAGGACAAGTCTAAGGGCTACTGGAAGCAGGTAAATACCAGAGGTTTGGTAGAGATCATGTAAAAGCTCATAGTGTTGTAAAAGTTTCTGGAGAACAGAAATGAGATTTAGAGAATCTGTTGAAGTGACAAGATTAATCAGTCAGGCTCAGAGCTGATTGTAGGTCAACTTTAATTGGCATAACTCTAAGTGTCCGAGTGGGCCCTCCTCCTCTACAGGTCCCAAGTTCTCACCTGCCCGACCAGCCTCCACAGCCCACCCCTGACCTTCCTCCTGCCTCTCCTCCTCCGCCCAAAGTCACTCCAAATTGCTCTGAACCTGAGCCACGCAGCAACTCTGCTGAGCTCCCAGAGTTCCTGGGTTTAACCCGCCGCCCTCAGCCCTCCTCCGCTGCTCAGAGCGTGGGCCCCTGCCCCGAGCCGTCCACTTCAGGACAGAGCTCTGTTGCTGACAGTGATCCTGTGATGATCCACGGTTACACTGTGGAGCAGTATCAGAGCATCTACCACTCAGTAGTGGATGACATGCTCAAGTAGGTTTATTTTTATGGCCAAAAAAAAAGATATATACGCTTCTTTGAACTGTAAAATATATTTTTATCATTTGCCAATTCAAAGAGAAACTGTATTTATCACACAGAGGGGAAAATCAAAAACAAATGAGAATTTTTTTCCCCCACTTTTTGTATCCATTTGATTTAATTGATGTTTCTATTTGCCTGCGTTTCAAAGGTACAAAAGTGGGCGCCCTCGTCCTTACTCTCTTGAGCTCGGTCGTAAGATCAAGCAGCGCCTGTGGGAGGCTCTCAACCGTCCACTCCTCTCTGTGGTGGAGACAGCCTCGGGACTCCTGAAAATACAGGAGTCCACTGCACTCGAGGATTGTCCCCCTCACATTGAAGTAGACGTCTCTGGAGAGCCGGAACCTCGGGCTCCTCCCCAAAAGAGACCCCGTCTCCACTAGAGACGTTCCTCTCCTTGTAAATAGTGTATATAGTTCAAGACATCTATTTGATGAACTTTAAAAGACTTTTAAAAGACTATAAGAATACTGCAAGTGTCTCCAAATCTCTGCCACAAAGATCCAGCCTCTTCTCAGTCCATCTGCAGCTTCTACCATCAAGCACCACCTCCAGCCTCTAACATCAGGCTCCAGCACCACCTTCCACCTCTTTCTACCTCAAAAACACACGCTGTACCATCCTGTCTGTGTGTCCAGTCCTTCTGCAGCTTCTACCACCAAGCTGCACCTCCAACAACTCCTCCTCCATCTGCCTCAAAAACAGACGCCTTACCATCCATCCTGTCTGTTCTGCCTCATCAAACCAACACTTCTTCAGTCCATCTGCAGCTTCTACCACCAAGCACCACCTCCAGTCACACACATCAGGCTCCAGCACCACCTTCCATCTAAAAAAACAGATGCTGTACCATCCTGTCTGTGGGTCCAGTCCATCTGCATCTTCTACCACCAAGCTCCAACAGCAAACTCTGCCTCAGCCTCCACCTGCCTCAAAAACAGACATCTTACCATCCATCAGTCTGTTCTGCCTCATCAAATCAAAACTTCTTCAGTCCATCTGCAGCTTCCACCACCAAGCACCACCTCCAGCCTCTAACATCAGACTCCAGCACCACCTTCCATCTAAAAAAACAGACGCTGTACCATCCTGTCTGTGTGTCCATCGAAGGCTTCTACCACTGAGCAGCCCCTCCAGCCTCACCCTCCAGCTTCAGTGTCATCCTCAAAAGTATGACCCACATTCATTTTCATCATTTCACTTTTGTATATACATTTGTACTGACAGACTTTCTTTCATCACAAGGTGTCAAGGCCCTGGTTACAGCCTCCACCAGCAACAAAGTCAAACCTCCAGCAAAAGACGGTGATCTCCAGCATTGCCAAGGTACAGATATTTACACAAAGCCTGCTTTAACCCATAGTTAATCAACAGCTAATTATAAGTATTTAATTCTATATGATTTTATCTTCTGCAGTGTGAAATTGTCGTAAGAAACTATCCAGTCACAGCAGCCTGCCTCTGAGTCCTTCCCACTGAACTGCAACAAGAAAAGCCTCAAAAGCCTTAACAAAAAAATGTATTTATTCATTAAATAAACAAAATTCAAATAAAAAAACAACAACATTCTTTTCTGTTTTCATCCATTTTCATACATTTTTATAAAAGCTCCAGGGAGCCACTAGAGGGGCGCTAAAGAGCTGCATGCGGCTCTAGAGCCGCGGGTTGCCGACCCCCGCATTAGAGTGAAGAAGGGCCAAGTTGCTGCTGTTGGCCCTCCATCCTCCGTCCCTTGCCCTGTCCTGGGACACTTGCATTCCTGAACAGTGAATACCAGACTTACTTTTTTGTACATAGCCTATTATTTTAGATTTTAACTTTAATTCTTTAATTAAATCTAACATAGTGCATCTCTAAACTGCTCAATTGGACGCTAACTCATTCAGTTTCATTCTCACCTTGTATTTGGTTTTTAAATTATCCCATTTTTCTCGGGCCTGGGATGGGGTCACAGACCCCAGGCCCAACTTCTCCAGAAGAATTAAATATATTAATTAAAGAACAAAAGGTAAATTAGAGAAAAATCAATGCACTTAATCAAGCAAATATTGCATTATAGATGTCTCATTTATAGCCTTGTGCGGCCGAGTCCCTGCCTTCAGTGAAGCACTGTTTATGTTGCACACCAAGGCGGATGAAAGCCTCCATTTGCTCCCTGGTCCCTACAAATCATAAACATCATTGTTTGAATAAGTTGAGGTTCACGTGCACTAATAGAGCCCAGGTGGTGCGCTAGCACTTGCCCCTTTGGCCGGAGTGCCCTTCTCAGGAACCGTTTTTTTATTTTTATTTTTTCTCTACATATGTGTCAATGCAGCCGCAGTGTAAATGCTCAACAATCTTATTTCACTTTCAAGGTAAAATTTATATAATACCCAGCAGCACCTGCCCTTCCCTGAGTCCCTCCTTTGCTGCTGCCTTGTTCGACCTCGACAAGCTATGCTCCACGGGTCAGCGCTACGCGGCGTAGCCTCTGAATCACAAGCAGCACACGCTCCGTTCTGGCTGAGCTACTGCTACAACTTTTATTACAGCACGCACGCAAATCTTTGTCCCGTTCGCCTTAAGTGGTCAGTTGTTTGGTTAGTTTTTAGTAGCCTGTAAGACTGATACTAAAGTGTGTCGAGAGTCGCATTCGTTGTCAGTGCGTCACGGTGCGGTGCTGACCAGTATGCTAGTCTGTGCAATGCATATGAAATGAGAGCGGAGATGGAGAGTGGTCGTTACGTGCTTCAAGTTGTAAGTATCAAGTAACTTTGCAGAATCACAAACAAACATCCATGTTTTATTTTTTATGCCAGCCCACCCATTTGTGTCTAAACTCTCCATTTTTTTCGTGTATCAGGCTTACTCAGTCAAGGGACAGCACAGCAGCAGTTAATTAACCCTCTGGGGTCCAAATCACATGAACGATTTAAGCTAACGTAGCAGAAAGAACTGGATGGCAAGCATGTCGTCCTGAAAGCACCCCCACACTCAGGATCCCAGTTCCACAACTACAAGGGAACTTTGTCTTTAGTGCTCCTTGCTGTTGTGGATGCAAAGTATTACTTCAGGGTGATTGATGTGGGGGGATATGGACGGACAAGTGACGGTGGCAACTCAGTTTTTGGTCATGCGCTTCGTGGTGGCTAACTCCATCTCCCACCTGACCATGCTCTACCAAGAGCAGACTGCAGAGGACCCCAGCCGCATGTCTTCATGGCAGATGAGGCCTTTCCCCTCAGGAAAAACCTCATGAGGCCTCATGAGGTTATTTTAAATATTTAGTAAATAATCTTTTTTTTTTTGTTCAAAAGCCTGTATATATTGTAAACAATCCCATCTTCTTCAACTTCTGTTGTAAATATTGCTTTTTTCCATCCACTGCTCTTGTAAATATTGTCATTTCATTGTTTAAATTGACAGTGATAGTTTTATGGTACAAGTGTTGATGTTTATTTCTTGTTGCCATATTATAAATGGAGCATCCAAAGTATCACTGTCTCATTGCTCTATTCTCATTACACATAAATCACTATTCCATGATATAAATAATGTTTTAATGTACTCAATATACATCATGATTTACTAAGGGTGTGCACAAAGTACCACACCAAAACCTTTGTTTCTTTCATAAACATTTATTTATATAAAAAAAAAAAAAAATAGACAAACAAAAATCAGAAAATACAAATTATTAATTACAAACTATATACAAAAAACATATTTACAACTATTTACATGCAGGAATAAAAAGGATCTTGCTTGGAGGATGGAAGAGAGAGGGCCAAAAGTAAAGGAGAGGATAAAGGAGAGTGTGGTTGAGATTGCTGCCTCATTTTTTTAAACTACTCTGTTGGCTCTGATAGGCCCTTTTCACAGTATATTTTCACTTCCTGTCTGAGGTGAAGAAGTGTTCCTGTGTGGGCTTTCATGGCTTCTTTCAGCACGATGCTGCACCACATCAGTGAAATGTAAATATTTTATTATATTTTTAATTGGGTTATCGACTTTAAAATTATAGGCAAGTTAACTAGAGCTAGCAAGACATTGCTTGCTAGTGAGCCGTCTGATACAGCAGTGCCACTATGTGATTACAGAGTGCTTTCCCAACTGCACATAAGCAGGACATTGAAGTGAGAGTCACCGGCATGACATTGGAGTGAAATGTAATCTGTTAAAAAACACAGCACAGGTAGTAATTTAAATAAATAAAATAGGTTTAATTGTTTTGGGGTTTTTTAAATTCAGAACACAACAAACAAAACCTATGCTATGCTATACTGCAACGGCAGCAAATTAACAATAAGGAAACTTTTTTTGATCATATTTTTTTAAAAACCTGAAGGTGATGAGCCTCCTAATTTTTCTTCATGGACCTGTGACATCTTCCTCTCACTGTCACCTCATCATTGACTACAATTGAGACTGAAGGGCAGTTAACAATCAATTCAATAAACTGTAAAAGTTATGGTCTAGGGCATTCGTTCTCAAACTGTAGTATGGGTACCACTGGTGGTATGTGGGCTCTCTCTGGTGGTACTTGGACCTACTTTGCTCTGCTTAGTCCTAGTTTATTGCTGTGATTCAGAACTGGATTAGTCATTGTTTAAGTTCTACATCATGTGTGCTCCGCCCACCTACGGGCTTCGCTATTGGTTACTTCTCTGGCGGGTGCCAGCGCCACTGAGACAGATCAAAACATTCACCGCGCCAACCACACCTGTGCCCTGGCACAGCCCAGGGGCTATATAAACAGGCCAGCCCAACACACTCCCTTCTTCTTTCTCAGCCACTTGAGATAGAACTCTTCCTACTCACCAGGAGACTCATCAGAAGATCCGCGGCGAAGCTATGGACACTGCCCGAGCTCAGCCACCTGCCGGTGTCGGGCAACCCAGATTATGCGGATCCTGCCGCGCTCCGCTTCTCTCTGAAGACGACCATGACTGCTGCTTCACCTGCCTCGGCTGGCAGCACCAGGCCCGGCGTTCTGATTGCCCGGCGTGCCTCGCTCTCCCCCGGGAGGAGGCCGAGCGTCGCGCCGCCTTTATGGGTCCGGTTTCTCCGGCCGTTGTAGACACTGCGCCAGAGGATGCTGACGCCCTGCCTGCTGCTCAGGCTCCATTAGACTGGGCAGAGGCTAGTGAGGATGAGGGGGGCCACTTCGTCGAACCCGCCTGCTCCGAGTACGAGGGGAGCCGCTGCGATGACGCCGGCTCCTCCGCCTCAGGTGTGCAGCAGCATCGCTATCCTCTGGATGACCTGCCGTCGCTGTTCCTGTCCGCCGCTGACCGCATGGGCTTATCTCTTCCACCTCAGCCTACTGATAGGGCCCCGGTGGATTTCACCTTGGGATTGGCGTCACGGGCCCGGTCACGGCCGCGTGTCTCTACTCTCTGTCCTCCCATGGCCCCCATCCTGCACTACGCTCAGCGGGAGTGGGAGAGTCCACTCTCGGCGAAATCCCCCGCTCGTGGTTACATGGGGTACTGTAACGTTGTGGGCTGGAACGACGCCGCCGGCGTGCCACCCATCGAGGACGGGGTAAGAATGTGCCTGCTCCCTTCATCCACTCCGTGGCCCGGCGGAAAACCGGCGCTGCCCTCTGAGAGGGACCGGCAAATGGCGGCACTTCTGGACCGTTGCTATGCTAACGCTTTCCAAGTAGTGGCGTTGGCTAGCAATATGGCCTTTTTGGCCACAACCGTGCGGCGAGCAACGGGACGCCTGGCGCCGGCGTGCGGATCGTCGCCGGGGCCGAACCTCCGTGGATTCCCGGGGGACTGTGAGGGTCCGTTCCACGGTCACTGCCGCTGATCCAACCCCGCCGTCTCGGAGTGTGGGCCGAGCGGGCTCAGGGAGAGGAGATGGGCCGCGACAGGGGAAGAGCTCCGGCTCTGCTCGCTCTCATTCTTCTAATGTGGTATCTCGTTATGCGAATAAAGGCCGTCAGGCCCGTTACTACGTCCTTAAAGAGCAGACTTCGCACACTCATGCCACTTCACGGTCTTATGCTGAGCCCCGCGGAGCTCGCAGCGCAGCGCCCGGTCCTTGCCCTGCTGGTGTCTGGCCGCCTCCCGCGTCCACGCCGCGCAGGCGGGTGCAGCTTGATGTTCACGGCCTCACCACAGTGGGGGCCGCTGACGCGTGTGTGGCACGGAACTCTACTGTGCAGGGAGCGCTTAAGAGGCGCCATGATGCACGCGCGTCACCTTCTGTTGCAACCTGCAAACGGCCCAGATTTTACGCTGCTGCCGCCAGGGGCGGTGCGCAGGAGTGCGGGCCCGAGGGCTGGGGCCCCCTTGTTCGGGGGGGGCAGCCCTTTCCGGCAGGGCCCCCCGCGCCCCGATCAGTTGGTTGGAATCGGGACAGCGGGCGGGCCCATCTCTGTTCTAGATCAGGTTGTGGTCCAGCCCCTGACAGCCTTCTTTGCAGTTTGGCTACAGCTCCTCGGTCCTCTGTCACCTTGGTTGACCAGGACGCTGAGAAGGGGCTACGCTCTACAGTTTGCCCGCCTTCCTCCTCCGTTCAGCGGTATCCTTCGCACTCGGCTAGTGTCCCTTGCAGTGGCCACTGCCCTTCAGGAGGAAGTGTCCTCGCTCCTGCGCCGCAGAGCTGTTTCGGAGCTGGACCCAGCGGAGGCAGCTTCAGGCCTCTACTCCCCCTACTTCCTGGTTCCAAAGAGGAGCGGGGGTGTGAGGCCGATTTTGGACCTACGTGTTCTCAACAGTTATGTGGCCACCAGGAGGTTTCGCATGCTGACGGTGAAGCACCTCTTGGAGAGCGTACGTCCGGGGGATTGGATGACGTCAATCGACCTCACGGACGCTTACTTTCACGTCCCCATCTTGCCAAGGCACAGACGGTTCCTAAGGTTTGCCATCGGGGACCGTTGTTTTCAATACAACCGTCTCCCGTTCGGGTTCTCCCTCGCCCCACGCACCTTTTCGAAATGCGTGGAGGCGGCACTGGAGCCTCTGCGTCGTCAAGGTCTCAGGATTCTGACCTACATCGACGACTGGCTCATTCTTGCTTCCTCCCGTCTGGAGTGGGAGGAAGCAAGAACCTCTACCTACTACGCCATGTCCAAAGGTTGGGCTTTGTAGTAAACCGGGAGAAGAGCATGCTTCTGCCAGCCCAGCAGGTGACGTACCTGGGGCTGGAGCTGGACGCACAGGCAATGCGCGCTCGGCTCTCCATGGAGAGACAGGGGGCTCTCCTGGGGTTGGCACAGAGACTGAGGGCGACTCCTGCAGCCTCATCTCATCTGGTACGGTCGCTTCTAGGCATGATGGCATCCGCTCACCCGGTGGTGCGCTTGGGGCTCCTCCACATGAGGAGACTCCAGCGTTGGTTTGTTCGGCTTCGCCTGCATCCCTCACGGGACAGACGGAAGCTGGTCTCACTCTCCCCGGCTGCGCGGGGGGACCTCGATTTTTGGTTGGCCCCGGGTCACCTCCAGCGAGGAGTGGACCTGGGCTGTGTTCCACGCTACACAGAGGTGTTCACGGATGCCTCCCTAGCCGGCTGGGGTGGAACTCTCGGGCAGGACGCTGTGGCCGGATCCTGGGAGTCACCTCTCGGTCACATCAACCTCCTGGAGATGGTGGCAGTGCAGAGGGTTCTCCTGCACTTTGCTCCCAGACTGGAGGGGAGACATGTGATGGTCAGGTCGGACAATACGACAGTTGTGGCCTACCTGAACAGACAAGGGGGGACAAGGTCCCCCTCCCTTCACCGGAGGGCAGCGGAGATCCTGCTGTGGGCGGACTCCCACCTCGCCTCCTTGAGGGCACGTCATGTTCCCGGTTCCCTGAACGCTGGGGCGGACAGGATGTCCCGAGGGGGACCTCTTCGCGACGAGTGGGGCCTGGCTCCCCACATTGCGCGCCTAGTGTGGTGCCGATTCGGTCACCCCGTCGCCGACCTTTTCGCGAATGCAGAGAACGCACAGTGCCCACTCTGGTTCTCGCTCAGGTCGGCAGACAACGCACCTCTGGGGGTAGACGCGTTGGCACACCGGTTGTGGCCGACAGGTCTCCTCTATGCCTTCCCACCTCTGTATCTACTAACGCCCCTGCTCCACAGAGTGAGGTCTCAGAATCTCCACATTCTGGTGGTGGCCCCCGACAGCCCGGGCGCCAGGTGGTACCCGGATTTGGTACAGATGGCAGTGATGGACCCCTGGCCCCTCCCCAACGAGCCCGGCGCATTGCTGCAGGCAGGGGGGGCTCTCCAGTCTCGTCCCTTCCTGGGACGCAGACTTCAGGTTTGGAGGTTCAGAGGGGGAGGCTTGTGAGCCTTGGACTCCCCTCGGCTGTGGTGTCCACTATCCAATGTTCCAGGGCTGCTTCCACGACCAAAGCTTATGGCACCCGTTGGCGGGTCTTTGCTGCTTGGTGTGAGGGTAAGGCACTGGACCCCAGTTCCTGCTCGCTCAATGGGGTTCTGGAGTTCTTGCAGGAACTTTTGGACAGTGGTCGCGCTGCATCCACCTTGGCGGTGTTTGCAGCAGCCATTACTGCTGGTCATGAGGGCTTTGGACGCTTCTCGGCACGTAGCCACCCCTTGGTTAAGCGTTTTCTCCGAGGGGCTCGTCGGATGAGACCACCCCCCAGGCAGGTGGTTCCTCCCTGGGATCTCCAGACAGTTTTGGATGGACTGTCAGGGCCTCCATTTGAGCCTTTGGAGCGGGCAGAGATACGTTTCCTATCCTTTAAGACTGCCCTTCTTTTAGCACTGGCTTCTGCTAAGAGGGCGGGGGAGTTGTGCGCTCTGTCAGTCCACCCTTCGTGCCTGTCATTCAGTGAGGACGGAGGCTTGGTGCACCTTTGGCCCAACCCAGCTTTCCAGCCTAAGGTCATCCTCTCGGCTTTCCGCTCGAGGGTGATCAGGGTCAGGGCCCTTTGCCCCCCTATGGAAGGGTTGGCAGTGGACACGCAGCTGCAGGTGCTGTGTCCAGTCAGGGCTCTGCGCTGCTATGTTCGACAGACGGCTGGTTTTCGCACGTCAGACCAGTTGTTTGTTGGTTTTGGAGCCAAGAGACGTGGGGCCCCGCTGTCGTCCCAGCGTTTGGCCCACTGGATCTGTGGGGGTATTCAGGCAGCCTATGAGGCTCAAGGTCGGCCTCCCCCGGCGGTGGTAAGGGCACATTCGACCCGTGGGGTCTCTACTTCGGTGGCCCTGTGTAGGGGTGTGACTGTGGAAGACATTTGCCTGGCTGCTTCCTGGTCCTCTGTGTCTACTTTTGTGCGGTCCTATCTCTTGGATGTGTCCGCTGGCTCTGTTGCCCACACTGTGCTAGGTGTGGGTCAGGGCGCCCATGCTTGAGACGTGGGCTCGCATCTGCTAGGTGTGCTTGTAGTTAGTGCCCATATGCTCTTGGGAGAGGCGATTGTGGGCATGGTGTCTAGTGTTAGACAGGCCGCTCTTGGGAGAGGTGGTCTGTCGGCCTTTCTCTTGGCCCCTTTTGGGGCTCTGTGTGCTTGCAACGGCCTTGGTTGCTCTTGGGAGAGGTGACTTGGGGGCCGTTGTTTGGGGTGTGTAGGGCTGCTCTTGGGAGAGGTAAGCCTGCGTAGCCTTTTTCTGTTCCCGCGCCAATCTTTGTGAGCCTGTCCAGCTGGGAGTACATTTTTCCCTACGGCCTTCGCCTGGGTGGGTAACCAATAGCGAAGCCCGTAGGTGGGCGGAGCACACATGATGTAGAAATTATAGTTACTTGATGTAACTACAGTTCTACGAATGTGTGCGTAGCCCACCTACTCTCAAGCCCAGCTGGACCGCCTCCCTTTACTGAGCTGATTCGAAGAAGGGAGTGTGTTGGGCTGGCCTGTTTATATAGCCCCTGGGCTGTGCCAGGGCACAGGTGTGGTTGGCGCGGTGAATGTTTTGATCTGTCTCAGTGGCGCTGGCACCCGCCAGAGAAGTAACCAATAGCGAAGCCCGTAGGTGGGCTACGCACACATTCGTAGAACTGTAGTTACATCAAGTAACTATAATTTTTCTGTTTGATTTGAGAGATTATTTAGACCCGGTTTAGCCCTACATTATAACTGATGAAGACTTAATTTATTCCTGGTTTAAATGTGGGTTAGTCCTACGTGGTATTTACTTGGGACACCAAATATTTTTTGAGGTGGTACTTGGTGTGAAAAGTTTGAGAACCATTGGTCTAGGGGATTCAGCTGATGGCATAAAAAACATTTGGTCTTAACTACAATAATTACTGAAAAAGTATACCAAAGCAAACAACCGAAGCACAGGTCCCCATTGCTAATGCTAACGCTATAGCTTTAACTAACTACCTACCTAACAAGACAACACTTACCTTCATAATGAAAAAGATAGTTTTCAATGAAAAACTTATAGCCTTTTTCCAATTTTGATCTTTTGTTAGGAAAACTCATCTGCAAATCTGTGCACATCATTTAACCGCATACGCGGTCAGTTTAAAAGAGACTGGGTGAAAACCATGACAGCGTCACGCGGCTTGGGTTACACTGCTTCGTCTTCTACTTCCGTGTTCGTGACGTCATGTGAAAAGGGCCTATTGTTCCAAATTAAGCAGAACTGTGCTGCTTTCATAAATTAATGAATTTGAAATTTGACAAACTCTTTCATCTGAGGCGGCAACCTCTGCAGGGAAGGGACCAGACTCAAGAGGAAAAGCTCATCCTCAGAACCGGGAGGCGGCGCTAGAGCTACAGGCCGGGACCGGAGGGCTTCCAGGAGCTGCAGCTCGACCTCGTGATGGCTGCCCTCGGCCTCCTCTGAGCTCTGCTTCTTGGTGGCACTAAATAAAAAATTAAGGCCTTAAAAAGCATTAAATATGATTCCAACAGGCATTAAATTTTAAAATAGTTCTGAAGTAAAATCGCAGTGACATTGATTGTTTTTATTATTAATTTTATAAAAAATTATTTACAACTTTCGTACCCTACATTTGTGTGATTTGTGCTTTACCGGGACCAAATTCCCCAAACACCGGATGTTGCACATGGGCGCGCATAGCTGTGCTAGGCATTCAGGTACTATGGTAAGAGCGGAGACTACAACACGATGGGCAAGTGTAAATTTCAACAAAAGTGGCTGGAAGTCATGGACTTTAAAGAATGGCTGCAGCCCGTCAGTGGTAAGACCGGAGATGGATTTTGCACATTTTGCAAAAAAGCTTTCAAACTCAGGACAATGGGCGTAAACGCAGTTAAATCCCACATGCACTCTGATAGCCACAGGTCGGCTGTAAAGGGCAAGCAGCAAGTGACCATGTCAAGTTATTTTACAAAGGACAAAGCAAACCCTGCTACGTCAACTTCAAACGCCACTACTGCAGGCCCCAGAGTGACTGCTGCTGCTGCCGCTTTCAGCGGAGACGCTTCCAGCACTTCCAGAGCCACTTCCAGTGGAGCCGCTGCTGAGACAAGGACGTGCGATCTACGAGCAGCGTTTGGGTCCACAGCAACGCTACAGGCGGAGGTGCTATGGTGTCTCAATACAGCCACAAAGCATCACTCTTATGCATCTAATGATGGCATTCACTTGTGCAAGTGACAAAACAAGTTACATAATAAAATTCAGACTAGCCCCATATTTCAAAAAGAATCTGATAACTTCCATCAACAGTGCCGGGCCCTTTGTACTAATGTTTGATGAAAGTTTTAACCAATCAACAAAAAAAAAACAACTTGATGTGCATGTCAGATTTTGGCAGGATGGTCGTGTACAATCATGTTATTTGGGATCACAGTTCATGGGCCATTCAAAGGCTGAGGATCTGCTTCACCATTTCCAAGTAAGTACCCTTGTACTTTTTACATTTGGCTTATGCAATTGTATTTTTGTAATTAAGGATGAAGTTACTGAAATCATTTTGTATATTCACATAAGGAGGGATGAATTGTTCTTTGTTCTTTCTATGTTCTTTTCTCTCCAATTCCACACATTTAATGCAAATTTACATACATATCCAATCCAATCTTGGATCTCTTTGTCAGAGGGGACCCAGGCTCATTCGGCTCTGCCATGACAATATTAAATATTAATACAACATAACTGCACCATACACTAGTCAGAGAGAAATTAATTTAATCTCATTTAATCTGAAAAAAACAACATATACTGTATGTCCTGTTGTGAGGCTTCACTTGTCAACACACCTCCTGTCTCTGACCTGCTGCTGCTTCTGTCTCACTCCTGCTCCTCGGGGTGGTCCCCTATGGTCCGATTCTCCTCGACACCCCTCTCAATATTCCCACTTGTCTCTCGGGGAGATGAAGGGGTCGAGGAAAGACACTACCACAGAGTATTTCCACTTTTTGCCTAACTCTGCTGCTGACCCTCCTCTTCTCCGTCTCTTTTCTCCACTCTTTTAGATAAGTGTCTCTCAGGCTCTTCCATTTAGTTCTGCCCTCTTCCTCTGAATAAACACATCATCTCGTCAGCGGTTAACTAGTTTTAAAGCACTGCAAATTAGCATTAGCTTAGCTAAGTTTGACGGCTTTAGCAGCTTGTAGGGACAATATATATATATATATATATATATATATATATATATATATATAGCTTGAGTAAAGAGAATTTTTCCAACTTACCAGATTGCCTGACTTCCTCACTCACTTTCCTCCAAGCAAGATTTATTCCTGTCTCTATAAAAATATGAAGATGTGTCGTACAGCTCCAGCTTCACACACACACGGCCACAATGAGTTTGTTCTCCATGATTGTGCTGGAAGCTGGCTCTCTCGTCCGACTACACTCGTTACGTTGTAGTACGTCTCTACCACAGCAAGATTCTCATTGGTGCATTCAAGAAGAGAACAAGATCAAATTTCTCTGTTCTTGCAGAGTATGTACCAGGCTTCAAACTAAACTCTGTTGTTTTGTGTTTTTTTGTTTTGTGGACTTACTCCGAGCTCAGAGACAGAGTGGAGAGGCCTGATCCACAGCCGTTAGCAGCAGCAGCCGTTAGCATGTCATTAGCCTTTAGCTTGTTCAGCTCTGAGATGAGGGGCTTGTTTACTGAACCACACATTTGAAAAGCCTGCAGAACTTTGCATAGTACCAGGCTCTGACTGAGTTAAGATCACTGAATCTACCTGTGACAGCTACAATATTGTCTGGGCTATGTAAACAGTAATAATAACTAGATCAGTAATAATGCATTATTACGTTTACCATTTACTTTAAGTATCTTTTGTTTTACAGTAAGATTGTTTATTTTAAAGAATATATCAGATCAATGAACAATAAACCTTACTCTGTTCTCTGTTGCATAAGTCTCTTATTACTGTTGAATTTGTGACCGTCCTGCAGCATTTTTTTTTTGGTGGGAAGACACAAGACCAGAGGGACATTTGATGTTGTGTTTCATATGTTTCATGTTTATGCACCTCATCTGAGTATATTTTATGATATGTAAATATTGCATTAAATTATCTATAATTGCTGAAGTTTGCATGCAACTGTTTTGTACACATCACACACATACTATTTGTTTTATGAGCAAAATACAAACAGACTAAAAGCTAGATAATTTAATTAAATTTTTTTGAACAAATACAATGAAAATGTATGCCCAGCTGCTGGTATAGCAGTCCTTGGTGGATCCGTGGGTGGATGAACATCTCCGTTTATTCCTTCATTCCTGCAAAACTGCAAAATGAAAATATTTTTTATGTTAAGGTTAAGGTTTTGATTCTCTATGAAATGAACAAGGTAAAATAAAATGAAGACAGACATTTTAAAAAGCTTGATAACCATTCACATTTTAACTTTCTTTTCACTGCACAGAGTGGGGCGGCACCTGCTAGCTACCGAAGCTACTACTACTTTTTATGCAACAGGGTGAAAGCGCTATTTAAACACAACATTTTCGATTATAAATATCAAAGTTATATGAACCACAGATGTATCCTTGGTATTCTGGCCCAACGGAGGACATATGCCTTGGTAGGCGGTGAACATTGGAACGCAGATGCCTTCCCCAGTGCCTTCGAAAGGCAAGGCGCCTTGACATTGAGAAACACCCGTTGCTTCCATCGACCGTGCCATCTTGTATTGCTTGGCGCAATAGAAGATGGATTTGTGCAAGTTTGGAAACTCCAAAATCTCGTGAGAATCCAGTCGCAGCGCAAGGTTAGAAAACTGGTGCAGCTCACAGTTTTTCCGTTTTGAGTTAAGGAATCAGAGACATCAATCTTCTGATCTACCGATTTTACTTCCTCTGTTGTGTGAATCAGGATTAAAAGAGTTGGAGGTTATGTTAAAAAAAAACAAAGCACAGTGCTATGAATATTTTTAAGCAGCTGTCTGGTACAAATATTCCTGTGTAGTCTACTGGCTCTAGAGGGCACACCATGTCTGTGCGTATCAGCTTGTGGAGAGCTGGCTGTGTAATTGAAATGTCACACGAACAGCAGAGGAGTTTGACTGAGCGGGAGCCTTTAGCCATGCTCCAATGAGTCCAAGACAGATGAGGAACAGCTTCCCCAATGAGAAGTGGGCATTCCCCGGGCCTGTTCCTCTCTTCTGCCCCCTCCACGCTCATTCGTCAGCCCCTCTCAGGCCTGAATCCTCCCTCCCTATCTGCTGTCTAACAGTGATTAACGCTTGCACCTGCTGCTCACTGGAATATTAGAATGAATGGTCGAATGAGGATCTGAAAGAATTCCAGGGCATCTATAATATTTTTTTTCTCAATCTAAACTATTGTGTTATTGATGGCAGCAGCCGACCTGCCATTTAGCTCCACTAATGTAGGTGGCAAGGAAACTCCCCACCTCTGAGTGCTAGGAAACAGGAACAGCAGTCCTTTTCTCCTCACATGATCTGTAGTGATGAATATGGCTGTAGCTGTGTACTTAACAGCCTCTCAGTCTTCCTCATTACCCTCACTCACAGAAATACAGTTTGTTTGAAAGAGTCAGTACAGTTGTCTACACATTTGTACATAAATCACTTGTGTATGTCTCATAGCACAACACCTGAAATCATCATTCAGTTTTTTAAAGCTTTTCAAATGTGTAGATTTTGATTGTAATTTTAAGTGTATAAACCAGGTTACAGTCGAGTCAAATTATTTTTCACGGTACATTTG
Source organism: Rhyacichthys aspro (assembly GCA_036850595.1). Taxonomy (NCBI): domain Eukaryota; kingdom Metazoa; phylum Chordata; class Actinopteri; order Gobiiformes; family Rhyacichthyidae; genus Rhyacichthys; species Rhyacichthys aspro. The sequence continues at coordinate 11,629 of JAWCTZ010000159.1, read as the reverse complement.
TTTTACAGTAACTGGGCTTTATTGTGAATTCTTTTTACAGTAATCAAGCTTTATTGTAAAGTTATGATGTAGTAACTGAAACACACTTGCAGTATTATCTTATGTGTTTTGCAGTATCACAACACTATTGTAAATATACAGTTTGCTTAGACAAAACTTGGCACACAATGAGCAAAAGGTCAACCCAGAGTGTCACAACTGCACACATCAGCTTTTTGCATAACATTACACAGTGTTTTGCAAAACTCTACACACAATTTTCTGCATGTTTGTAGATTGCCATACACCGCCAACAAAACATTCTTTCAATTACTATTATAATTGCATATAGTCAGATGATGTCCTGCTTAAAATAAGGTTGATTCTGAGCAGGATTGCAATCAAGGTAATGAACTCCGTTGATCTAGCTTACCCATTAGGAAGGACACGATTTACAAAAGATTATATATCATTACATTTAATAGCTTAGATTAAACATAATATTGTCCTAACATATTACCATTCTAAAGGTTTTTAACTAATGTTATTCCAAGTTGATTTCGGAGCTCCACCTGCTGCCACTGTCTCAAGGCCTCCACCTGTGGCCATTGCTCAGACTGGTGTACACCTGATCAGAACATGCACCCCCCCTTCAAGTCCATCCATGATGGGTCGCCCCTCATTATTTGAAAGCACCAGTTCCTTTGCTGGCGTTAATGACTGAGAAGGAGGGCAGCCCCAAGTCTTTTCTGCCTCACATTTGCTTTTGGCAACAGAGAATACATAATTAGGCTACCAGTATATGCACCTAAAGTCAAAGAAGGACACTGCTGTTACTCAGCACTTTGAATAATTTTTACATTTCATTTTAATTTGCTGCCCTGACCTTTTGGCATTTGTATTGCACTTAAATCTCCAGTACCTAATATATTTTTCATCTAGTTGAAAAAAATGGTTTACACCCCATATAGTATATTGCAAAAGCAATCGTTTTAAAAAAAATCATGCTCTATGATGCCATCTGCTGCTTATTATAAGCAATTTTAAGAAATTAACACTCAATAGAGATAGGAGCAACTCCAACGCAGGGACAGGGAGTTCTTGGCCAATCACAAGCCTCCTGACGCCCAGGGACTTAACAGAGAACCCCATTGGCTGTTGCTGTACAATGTCTTTGCCATGGTCTGCGTGCACAACTGGTAAACAGAGACAGCATGACGGCCGAAGTCTCAGAGGGCAAGGTAGCTATTCCTGCATTAGCTGTTACTGCACACACTGCTAAACATCATAAACAAAGGAAAACAGAAGGATTAAAGAGACCAGAAAAGCGAAAATGGGACGATAAAAGAAATAAAACACGTATAAATATTGGAACCGCATTCCAAAGATGGAGAGAACTATGCGACTGCATTGGTCTAAAATTGGACTCTGAGCTGGCTGCTTATCTTCTAGACTGGTAACTAACTTATATATTATATATTCACTAGGGGTTTGTGAGAGTGAGTAATGAGCTCCCATGTGCCAGGCATATGCTCTACCTGAGCTGCCAGGGGCACCCTCCAGTTGGTTTTGTCTTTATAGTAGCCTGAAAAATATAATGTGGGCAAACTTACACATTTACACAATCAACTTTTTTTTGCCCACAGCCTT
>JAWCTZ010000159.1:0-5000 GCA_036850595.1 Rhyacichthys aspro | reverse complement strand
GGGATGACCTGTCTCCCTGTGTCGTGCCTGTCCAGCTGTATTTGCTGGCAGCCTGTACTGATGCTCCTGTACTGCAGACACAGGAGCCGGAGGGAGCAGTCTTGGGGCCTGCAGTGGTTGTGCAGATGTTGGCAGAGCCTGTGGCAAGTCTGTGCCCTGCAGTAGCACAGAGAGCTCCTGCCTCTTCTGGCGGTTGTTGTGCCACTGGATGAGCGTAGATTGATTCACTACCACTAGCTGAATCTCACTCTGCTGCATGACCAGGGAGTTACTGACAACCAGCTGCCTAATGTTGTGGTAGTCTCTTAATATAAGAGACCACCTGGAGTCAGTGTGTTTTCCCTTCCTGACCGGGGCTGGGTGCAGCACACAGAGCCTCAAAAAAATGTTCTCCACCAGGCGACAGCAATCAGGCCACTGCGCAGGGGCACTGCTGGCTCCTAACACGCAGCGGGTGGTACTCTCCACACCAGGGGTGGTTGTGGGCTTCTTTGGTGTACGGAAGCGGCCACTCAGCAGTCTCTCCTGATGACGTGCCTTGTAAACCACCCGCTGCTTGTCCCTGTCGTCCAGCTTCTGCCAGAGCTGAACTATGGTGTTCGCCTGGTGGTTGCTGAGACAGAGAGAGGTCTGACTCCGAAGCCCCACCAGGTACTCTGCCAGTCTGTCCACATGCTGATAACCCGGGACATTTTGTTCATCCACAGCCTGGGTAAATGGCAAAACAAATTTAATTTAAATATTTAAACTTGGGGAATACTGTGTGACAAACTGTGTAAAGCTGAGCTCAGTGGCATTTACCATATCTTCATCCTCAACCTGTGCCACAGCTCCAGGTTCAGGCAAAGATGGCACTGGGTCACCAGAGGCAACCCCAGGTGTGCTGGCAGCAGGTGTGACAGGACCCAGGACTAAACATGATGAAAATGTTATTAATTTAAAAAACATTAACATAAGCAAAAATTATTAGTTTATACTAAATTAAATTAATTTAGTAGCACTGTTTCCAGCCTTACTGGGAGTGATAGTGGATGTATTGGCCGCTGTACTGGACGTGGCATCAGCAGCAGATTCTGAAGAGGGCCCAGGAGTCGGAGTGACTGGAGCTTCAGAAACCTCCAGGTTGAGCACAGTGGGGTCTTCTGTGATGTCATCGAAGCCCTCATCTTCGTCGACATCCTCATGCTCCTCCAACAGCTGTGCGGTCTCTTCAGAGTCCGGGTGCATATCCTGCAGCGCCTGTCCAGTTTGGCGGTACAAATACTGTACACCAATGAGCTCTCCTATATGGGAAGAGGAAAACATCAAAGTTTTTTTTTTACTACACAATTGTACTTTTGATAATATACAAATATGATAATACTAATATTGAAAAGAGTTAAATTTTTTCATCTTTACCAGTATACTGAGAGGGTGGAGTGAACTCTGGTGCCACCTTCTTTCCAAACAGCCTCTGGTAGTTCAGGTTCACACAGTGAAGCAGGTCGCCTTGGTAACTGCGCAGCCCAGAAGTTTCAGTGGACAGCGCAGCCACACCACGGTCCTGGTTCCACCGGTGAAGTCCCTCCAGCAGGTAGATTTGAAAATTTAGGCTGTTGGCACTGGTTCCTAAAAAAAAACACTCAATATGAAATCAAAATGTCCTGACTAAACAGTTTATATACTAACATTTGACTGAGACAAACCTGGTATGAACCGGTTGAGGTGCAGGTGAAAAGACTCCAGAGATGTGGAGCCTCTTGCACACCTGTAGGTGGGCAGCCGCACACCCCCCTTATTTAGTTCCCCTGTCTTGATGTATAGAGCTACACCTGGAGGGTCTTGAATGCACTTCACGTGTTTCCGCTGGACTCTCCAGATGTGCTCCATCCGCTCCCGATCCAACAGGGGAACTCCCAGGGAGTCCCTCCCAGCAGGCCCCATCAGCCTCTGCAGCAGATCCTCCAGCAGCTGGATGGTGATGTCCTCGCCACGGGTCCTCCTCCTGCAGTGGAGAGCTAACTCCTCCCTCGACAGATGTTTTCTGATGTCGCCATCAGTGAGGGAAGAGAGGCCATCCGCCTGAAGCTGCTGCCTTTTTGCTTGCGACAACAGAGCTACATCAGCTGCATCCCATTCAAATATGCACGACGACAGGCGTGACATAAAGATTGGGTACAGCTGATGAGCGTCTGTTGTGCAGCCTACTGCAAGCCGTCGCATAAAGTGCCAAATATCCAGTCGGACGGTCATATTTGGCCACCCGCTGAACCGGGCCTGCAGCTTTGTCTCCGCTGCCTCAGCACAGCAGCCACAGTCCACATACATGGCAACAGGAGGATCCACACCGGCCCGCTGAAACCTTTTCACCAGGTCTGCTGCCATCAGATCCAGACCAGCTCCCTCCTGAGCAGTCAGCACGCTGATGAGAATCTGGCCAAACTCATTGCCCACAGAAGTGAGCCACATTGCTGTCCCCTTGGCCACTCCTGCGAGCTTCCTGGTGATCTAAAAAACAGAATGTTTTAGGTGTAAACAATTACAAAGTGAATGTATGACAGACATAATGTATGCAGGTGGTGTGCAATGCAAAAAATATCAATAAAAATACATAATATTGTTAACCTTTTTGGTTGAATCCATTTTCAGGATTGTGCCAGACGTTGATGTTATTTTGGCCTTGATGTCATCCAGCCGCGTTAAAATGTCCTTGCTGTAAACAGAGAGGAGCCATTTACAGCTGGGCACTACCGCAGGCTCTGGAGGCTCAGGAAATGTGACTGGCAACAGTCCAGGGCGCTGGAGAAAGTGCACACATTCGGAGGTGTATCGTGCCACCCGATTCAGCCACTCCTCTGTGTGGTTTTCCTTTAGCTGTTTGAGGACTCGTGTGGGACTATTCCCGAGGCCTCTCTCCCGAAGGAGGCGAATGACACGAATGTCACAGGCAAATCTAATTCAAAAAATAACCTCACATTATTTTTCTTTGATTATATTCAAGTATAAGTTTAACTACAGGGAAGGCACATTACTTACTTTTGTGTGAGGATGACCCTAAATTCGGATCTATGTGCCAGATCCAGCTGGGACAGGACAGTCTGGCTCCAGGACACGTGGCTGGCCCTACATTTGGTGCAGGTCAGTGTCTCAGTCACCAAATTGTAGATGCGGTCAACATCCAGCACCCGCCGTGCCCTCTTGTGCAGTCCTGCTCCTGTGAGCTGGTGTTGTCCACACGCAGGATTAGGACAGACCACTTTCACCTTCCACAGCTTGTATGGCATCCAGACAAGAAGTGGATGGGCAAAAAAGCGGTCTGGTGTTGGAGCCTGGTGGTAAAGGTGGCCTGGCTGTGGAGGATAGTACCAGAGCTTCAGATTGTCCTGAAGCTCCAGTTTCCCTTTAGGCCCGAGCCTCAACAGGGTCTTAAGGATCCACTTGTGGTCCTCAGGTGGCAAGCCCTCAGACCACAAACGAGGAAGTTGAGGTGAGGCCACAAGTGTCTCAGGACCAGCAGTCTGTACATTTATAGCACAATACATAAACACTGTCACTACAAATTGGGAAAAGACAATGATTATTAATGTAATAATAATATTTGAAATACTTACTGAGACAGTTGAAGAGGCAGGTACAGGAGGACAGGAAGCCAGGGTGTCTGTCTGAGGGTCTGCAACCTGTAAGATGTTATAATGTTAAAAGAAGGTTAAAAGTAACCTTGTTTTTCAACAGACCAAAATCTGTCTGGCAAATTTAAACGGAAAATATTTTGTAATGTACTTGTATCAATCGAAAGCCAAGAGTTTTCTATTATACTCACTGAAATAACTGTGGCGGCTGGTACTGCAGCTGGAGTGGTAACTGCAGCCTGTAACATACAGTCATCTTAGAAACGTCTACAAGTATAAGTATAGTAGTATAATAGTAGTATGGCCAATGTATTTACCTCCATTAGTTTTGGCCGTTTTCTTGCCAAGCTAAGGTTAGGCTTAGCAGCATTGCTTTGCGCTCCACCAAATCTGGGCTTCATGAACTAAAAGTACAAAACCAAGTCACATCAAATAAGACAGAAAGAGAAGAGATAAAAAAGAGTAGATAAGTAATAGATGTCCACATACCATCGGCAAATTAAGTGGGGGTCGTCGTGGCCTTTCAGCTGAAGGCGCAGAGGTGCCCACCAGTGCTGGCTGCGCAGAGGTGCCCACCCGTGCTGGCTGCGCAGAGGTGCCCACCCGTGCTGGCTCCATAGGTGCACCTTCTGGTCCTGGCTGCACAGAGGTGCCCACTTGCACAGGCTGTGCAGTTGTGCCCTCTGGTGCTAGCTGCTGCCCAGCAATGACAGGCAATACATAGAATTATACACATGCGCAAACCCTCTACTGATACCAACTTATTAGATATTATGTATTACCTTCTGAACATGGAACCCACAAACACATGTCCTCACTCCAAACAAGGACATCTGTCCACGAGACTGCATCGGGCATTTCTCAATCTACAAAGAAAAAATGTATCAAGCAAGATTTAAATAGGATTTGTGTAGTTACAGTGAGTTGATGGCATAATTCAGTAATTACAAGTAAAATCTACTGTGAGAGTATATTAAAATACAATATACTCATACTTTTTGATACAGCTCGTACCACTTCTTCTGTCTGGGGGCCGGTCTGTTGCCTTCACCTGAAGGCCAGGTCCCAGTCCTGGCAAAGCTCCTCAGGCGTGACAGCCAGTCGGAGTCTGCCATGGCTTTGTGGCTCTTTTTAGAAGACATTGCTTGTCTGGACAACAATGAAATAATCTGAGAACTTTTACACAGAAAATCTATATACAATACATTTTATATAAAGTTATGTAGCATGGCACACGAATATCATTATTATCAATAATATAAAGCCATATAACTAATATTGCAAAACTAAAAGCACAATTTGAGGCAGGACATCGGTAAATACAGTAGAGCTCACCATCACCAACCCAAACCGGGTTATACTGGACACCGCTGCTTTTATAAAGTACTATTA